>PRKT01000777.1:199430-232210 GCA_003671525.1 Saccostrea glomerata
GGGGGGGGGGGGGGGGGGGGGGGGGAAATAAGATATAATTTTAGAAGTCAAATTCATTGAACGACTTTACCTTTTGAATATGAAGTCTGTGTTTTCTTTTTTCTGGTCTGTGTTTGTGTTTTTCAGCCAATAGCTAGGTAGTTTTTTATTTTAAAACTAAAAATAATTTTATTTGAAATGAATAATCGTCTCTGTAAATCCCTCGGCAGACTTTAAAGACTTAAATAGAGTACACGTTATATTTAAATATTTACTGATAATGTTAACTGAAAGTACATGTATGGGACTTTTCCAAGAGGAAAACAATTCCTTTTTTTTTTTTATAAATTATCTCAAGGCAGATTTTAAAGACAAGACTGAAATAAAGTACATTTTTATGCTTAATTATTCACTGACAATATTAATTCAAACCGAAAGTAAAAATCAGGGGATTTCCGCTTGTAGTGTTATTCAGAAGAGAGGTTTGTCTTTTTATTGATATTATCACTTGTTACATTGAATTTGTGAAGATTTATTTGATAAATATTGATTACTATTGAAATTTAATTGCACCTTGTTTAGATTTACTGCTTTTGTTTGAGTCTTACTTCACAATGATTTCACTATCTTAAAATAAGAGTGATCCTGATCAAAGGATGTATTCACCATGATTTACTCCGGTGTTTATGACTTCAAGTAATAAATAATGATAAGTATGGATGGACCTTGGCAAATTATGAATTAAATTGAGAATTGTTATGTAAATATATAAAATGATTTTTTTTTACTGAAATTCATCTATATTTTTGAATAATAGATTTTGCAATTTAACTCCAAAACTCCGGTTTTTTTCTCTATTTTTTGTAAGGACATTCGATCCTGTGCTTTTTTCGTCGATTTTGGTCTGCACCTTTATTTCTAAAATTCTGCATCAATTTAAAGTTTTAACATTAAATTTAGATCCTTAAATGCCAATTAAACTTTTTCTATTGCAAAAATTACAATTAAATTTCATTCAAATAGGATTAAGCCAGGAACTATATATTTGGGGAGAAGAAAATTATCAATTTTTCCCTTTTGATGTAAATACAGTACTGTTAATTTAAGATTCCTATTTTTTCAATGCTGGTTACACACAAACCTGTTGTGTTTTTTGCAGTGAAATGTGCTATGCATGTTCGGAAATATCTGTTAAATTATTCCTTATGAATTCTTTCGACGAATTATGACAAACTAGTATATACTGAATATATCCTGAAAATCAAGGAATTAACTGAGACAATTTTAGCATAAAATTGATATTTTTTTAGTAATATCTAATATACTAAAATAACATCATATACCCCCACTTTTGATGTTCTTTTCTGAATATTTGAGATAATTTGACATATCTGCTTTAGTTTTGCAAACGTTTAAGACTTAAAATAATCTATTTGCTTACTTAATTTTTAATGCCAGAAAAATCACATTTTTGAGTGCAAGAAAAGTTAAAATAATTGATAATGCGAAGCAATTTTCTTAGTCACAATTTTTAAGTGTCCTTTTTAAATATACTAACAGTTTTTTTTTTCATGCTTTCTTTGGATAAAAATATAGGAGGGGAAAGGCTGAAGATGTGATGTTTTGATTATGACACAAATTTCAGTGCAAAAGGTCATATTTAATGTACTGTAACGCCAAAAGAAGCATATTTACCCCATATTTTAATTTGAATTTTAATTAAACTATGTGTGTATAAAGTAAAAATATACTTCACAAAAAAACTAAGACTTTACAAATCGGAATAATTGAAAATGAATTGTTATAGTACAAAACATATCCGATGCAAGTATCATTTAAAACAAAGATAAGAAGAATTGAAAGGGTATTGTCCAATTTTGAATGTTTTATCCTTTGTAAAGTGACAGGGAGGACCAACAAAGTACACCATATTTTTGCACTTGTATTTGACCAAATAAGTAGGTTAATATGTTTCTGATGAGATGAATTGAAAGAAAAAAATAGGATCAAGGGTGGCGATTGATATATTAACGATAGCAACTAAGTAAATTAAAAAAAGAGTGTATGGAATGAATAGGGATTAAACAGCGATGGGATCTACATCTAAGCAAAGAATCACTAATGTCCAAATGACAAAGAGATTTCTCACTTAATTCTCAAAGTCAAGAAAAGACAGTGCTGTTCTTTTTTTTTGGTCTGTTGTTTTAAGTCCCTCTCGAGAATCTTTCACGTATATGGAGTCGCTATCACTTGCCATGGTAGGGTGCAAATTTATTTCTTTATGGTACTAAGGCCATTGAGCAACAAGGGTCTTTTTCGTGCCAGCACCAAATGTGAAACGAGTTTATAACGATTTATACGGTCTCAGTGAAGGAGTGGTCTCCCAAATTCTCATCATATTTATAAATATTTTTAATATACAAAAAGAAAACTTAATTGAAAACTTCTTGTTTTGGACAGTAAGATATATACATGTAAATCCACAGGGATTGTCTAAATTATAGTAACAATAAATACTTTCAGACATTTGTTGAAATAAAAACACTGAGTAAGAACTGCGAACGATAGTATTGTTCTCCCGCCTACCTCCAAGTCAATTTTCAAAAGTTAACATATTCCATGATTTTTTTATATTTTTTATAGATAATTATTTGGATTTTTATAAAACATTACTTATCTGGGAAAACAAAGAGAGATAACTCTAAAATTTTGGTAAAACTTGTGTTTTTCACTATAGAAATCAATGGAAAACGGAAAATATTTTTAAAACATCTTTCCCCCCGTGTCACAAAAATTCCTTTTTACAGGTAATTATAATATGGAAAGGTATTTCACAAATTCATACCAAAGCTTTTTGTGTGACACGGGGGGGAACATATGTTTATTGACAAAACGATAAAAAATGCTTTATTTTTCACCAATTTCAAAGCGATATACAACCGAAACATTATTATTATTATTTTTTTTTTAATTGGCTTGACATTTTACAAATTAAGATAAAATACATACATGTAACATTGCAGTGAAAATATTTAATCAATATTTCTAATAGGTATATAGACTAGATTATCTAAAATAATAATTGAAAATGGTTTGGGCTCTAACTTGTAAAGAGAAAAAAAAAACATTAAACATAGATCAGTTTTCCAGTTTATCCAATAATTCTTGCCATTCAGTGTAAAAATCTTCTAATTTTCCCTTCGTGCAATATAGAAATTTTTTAACATATAATTTTTCCTTTAAAATTTTTCTAAAAATCATTAAATTCAAGTTACATTCACAATTCTCTTGTGCATTTCTAACAGCATAAACATAGTATTTTGCTAGCAATAAACAATAATTCAGAACTGTATTATAAGTATTTGTATAAATTCCAAATATCACATTTTGACATGAAATATCTTGGATTAAACATAAATTCAAACTATTCCACCAATTCAAAAATTCATTCCAAAATGCTTTAGTCCTTTCACAAAGATAAAACCTATGTTCTATTGTGTCAATTTCCTTACATGTTTTGCATGATGGTGATTCATTTATACCCATATTATATAATAATTTTCCATGTGCTATAAATCTATGAATTAATTTATAATTAAAAGATTGCAAATAAGTCTCATTATTACATAAAAAGGAAATTGAAAACATATTCTTCATGTCCGATTCTGTTATGCTAATATCAAATATATTTTCCCATTTTTTAATACAAGTTGGTTGCTCAATCAATTGTTCTGTTATGGTCCAGTAATAATCTTTACATTGTATTTTTGAAATTGGACATTTCTTATCATCTATAGAAAGTGTTAATGTATTTCTATTAAAATCAGGTTTTTGCTTTTCCCTTAAAAATTTTCTCCATTCGTATGGTATTGCCATTCTAATAGACATGTAGTCCAAAAAGGAAATGTTTATTCCATAAAGCTGGACTATTTCTTCATGACTTAAAAAATCTCTATTTTCACCAATAATGTCATTTACAAAAAGTATTCCACATTTATACCATTTTTTCCAGAAGATGGATGTTTTGTTGATCTTGATTTTATCATTAAACCATAAAGTTTCCTTAAATATTTTAGGTTTTACACAAACATTATCATAGGTTCTAAATTCCTTCCAACAATTTAAAATGTCTCTATAAAATTGTGGTATATATATGTGTAAAAAATCTATATAGCATCTTGATTGAAGTAAAGTTTGTAAATTTATATCTTCCAAATAAGCTTGAAAAATCATGAACCATTTTGGGTGGTGATTATCAGAACAATACATTCTTTTAATCCAATTTAGTCTCAGTGACTTAATCTGATTTTCAAAGTTTGGAACTTTAAGTCCACCCTTATTTATTTTTTGACATGCTACAGTTAATTTAACTTTTGGTTTGTCACTATTCCATATAAAAGTTGATATCATTTTATTTACTTCTTTTATAATCTCATTAGAAATTGGTAACACAGTAGCTTGATAAATAACTTTAGGAATTGCTAGTGTTTTTGTGATTAAAATCCTACCTATCAGAGTTAAATTCCTCATTTTCCAGAGGTTTAGAGTTGCTTTAATGTCATCTAATTTGGAATTGAAATTTTTTACTAAACAGTCATATTCCCCATGTACACTAAACCAAATTCCAAGTGTAAAGAATAAACCACTGGACCATTTTACAGGTAAGCTGCCTGGAGGATAATTCCTACAGCTACCAATCCATATGGCCTCTGTTTTATTAAGATTGATCTTTAAACCAGAGCAATATTTAAAATTTTGGATGATTCTCAATACTTCAAAGCCTGATTTTTCATCACTTAAGAAACAAGTAGTGTCATCTGCTAGCTGACTGATTTTGAATTCTGTTTCACCAATTCTTATACCATGAATGTTTTTATTTGATCTAATTGCAATAGCCAATAATTCAACGCATAAGATAAATAAATAAGGTGATAAAGGACATCCTTGTCTAACACCTCGAGTTATCTTGAAAAAGGAGGAGGAATATCCATTATTAATTAAGCAACTTGTTATATCTGAATATAAAATGTGTACCCATTGTCGTAACCCTTTGCCAAATCCAAAAGTTTCTAAAACTTTATCTAAATATAACCATTCAACTGTATCAAAAGCTTTTTCAAAATCTACTAACAAAATAAGTCCAGGAATATTTTTCATACTTGTGTAATTGATAAGATCTGCAATAGTTCGTATATTTTCTCCTATGTATCTATTTTCAATGTAACCTGTTTGATCAACATCAACTATGTTAGGCAGTAGTTTTTTAATTCTACTTGCAAGAACTTTAGCTAATATTTTATAATCAAAATTCAGTAATGATATTGGTCTCCAATTCTTTAATAGAGTTCTATCTTTATCTTTTTTTAGTACGAGAGTAATTATTCCCTTTCTTTGATCTGGAGAGAGAGATGATTGTTGATAGCTTTCATTTAAACTGTTTATTACCAGATCTGCTATTTCAGGCCAAAAGTACTTATAGAATTCAAACTGAAGTCCATCACTTCCTGGAGATTTATTTGGTTTAAATTCTTTTAAGATATTTTCACATTCATCTTTACTTATTGAACCTTCACATGTTAGAGAATCTTCTTTAGTAAGTTTTGGAATATTTTTACCATTCACAAAGTGACTAATGTGTTTTTGATAATTATTTTTTTCCAAGTTAGTCGAATAAAGATTTTCAAAGAAACTTTCTTCTTCCTTGAGAATTTCATTTTTATCGCAAATAATTTTATCATTAACTACTAACTTATCGATACATTTATTTTTGTAATTTCTTTTTTCTAAAGACAAGAAATATTTTGTAGATTTTTCTCCCTCTTCACACCATTTTGCTTGAGATCTCAATATTATTCCTCTTGTTTTTATGTCTGTTAATACATTTAATTTTTCTTTGATTTCATTTAATAAAACTATATTATTCTTCAGATGGATTTGCCGATAGTATTTCATTTTGTTTATCTAATTCTTTTGATAATGTTTCTTCTTCCTGCTTATTTTTCCTTGCTTTAAATTTTGAATATTTAACAATAAACCCTCCTAGTTCACATTTAATTGTGTCCCATTTTAATTGATGGTTATTTAAATCTGTATACTTCTCTTTTAAACAATTAATAAGTTCTTTTGTTTTCAGCACAAAATCTTCATCTCCTAATAATGATGTATTAAATTTCCAAACCCAGGGCCTCTATTATGATGGGCTTCACCTTTAAGTATTAAAGATATGACACTATGATCTGTTTTAATAGCAGGTTTTATGTTTGACTTTGCGTGCGGAGCGAAAAAACATGGAATTATAAAAAAAATCTATTCTTGATAGAACTAAAGAATTTTTACATGGATATGTGTAATAATTTTTATCTGGGTTTTGTTCTCTCCATATATCTGATAAATTAAGATCTTCTAAAGCAGCTAAAATATTATCTCTATAGTTAGATTTCCCTTCAGTCGTACCACCTTTTTTATCTAGTGATGGATTTAAAGTAATGTTAAAATTCCCTCCAATGACAAGATTTTCAAAGCTATATGGTTCTATGTAAGTCAATAATGAATTGAAAAAATCCACCTGGCAATTTGGCTTATCCTTTGTTGGAGCATAAATATAAGTTAAAATAAAGTTGGTTTCTTCTATCAGTAAATTGATTTGTATAATTCTACCTTCATTATCTTGTACTTTTCCTTTAATAATATAATCTATATTATGAGGAAAAAGAATAGCTACTCTCCTACTGTTGGATTCACCATGACTGAATTCTATATCAGACCCCCAGTCCTTTAACCACTGACTTTCATTGTCTGAGACTGAATGCGTTTCTTGTAAAAATATGAAACTATTTTTAAAAGAATTTTTTAACCATGTAAAGATACCAATTCTCTTAATTTTTGAACCGAGCCCTCTAACATTTAGTGAAATACACGATAACTCAAACGACATAAAAATTGAAAGAGTCTACATGAATATTACCAACTGCAATGCTACAATTGTGTGTCAAACTAGTACAATGTGTTACAGAGCCAAATATAACAGGAAAAGAAACATGGAAAAGAAAATGAAAATATTTACAAACGATAACAAAAAACATACCTTTAAAGGAAGTAGAAGACCGAAAAAAGCACATGTCTTCCATTCATAGTCTAAGTCGGAAGTTTACTTCCATGTCATAAAAGACAAAGTTCGTATCAAATGGCTTAACAATATCCGGGAAAATGAGGTTAGTTTACAAAATACATCTGAAAGCGCTTAATTAATACAAGATATATACATTGTTAGGGAACAAAAAATATGAATAATGCAGTGTAGCATTATCATCATTACCTAACAAGAACCGCTCTATAAAATAAAAAGCGATTTAAACATAAAGCCGGGGGGGGGGGGTTAATCTTATATATATGTATATAAAAAGGGGAGGGGAAAACCCCCCACAAATACACAGATAATAAAGCTCAACTCTATAAAAAAAAAAAGAGTTGAAAGTTCTGAACAGTCAATAATTAAATAACATTTTCATTTTACATGTTCGCAGGAATGTTGAGTTTTTTTTAAAGCAATTTAATTTTGACTGCAGATATGATTATGAAAGAATAGGGAGTTTATACACATCGTGTTCACACTCACTGACTGGTGTGTCGGAGAACCACGTCAGCCAGCAGATTTTTCAAGATTTCGAATCGTCGACCGCCTATGTGCTTCGCTTGAAATCGCGAGATGACAACTGTCATATTTTTGATTTGTAAGTTCTGCATCATTTTCACTAGTCTACGTCCTGCGCCAAACTCGCCATCATCGTTATATCCCTCGTGAATCTGTCCGTTTGAATCTTGAAATCTGTATACGAGTATGTTGTGGTCAGCTTTGGCATGAGATTGATCACATAATGTTTTCTTGTACATGTCGCGCACGTGGTTGTAGCATTCCGTAGTTCCCCCAATCCCCCGGAAGATGTTTTCCCCTTCATTAGTCTCCAGCTCAGTCACTATGATTTTCTTCAGCGCTTCTCTTTCTGATTGATCCATTCCAAGGATTTGTTCCGCTTTTGGATTTTGTACTTTATCTCTATGTACACTTCCGTTTGGAAATACGAGTTTCTCTCCAATAATGCGTGTCTTGACGTTAGCTTTCCAGTATTTACTGTTCAGCTCTAATAGTTTCTTTCTGTTTTCTGATATTTCGATTGGAGTTTGTGGTGTAATGAAGAAAGTTGAATTTTGTTGCTCGGAAGAATTCTGGTCAGTTCCCTCTGCTTGTTCTGCACGTTGACTTTTGATATCCCTCTGAGCCTGTAACACTAAGTCCTTATCCGTGAATTTGTTGAGTCTCCCCGTGATGGTTCTTGCCTTTCCTTGTATTTTTGGACCGTTTCTGTGAATATTCGCAAAAGATGTTTCTACTTTAAAATGCGTCTTGATAAGTTCTGGGATTTTGACGAAAAGATCCTCGCCATCTTCTTCAGGGAGATTATGAATCAAAATATTTTGTTTCATAGATCTCGATTTGAGATCGATTATATCATTTTGATTTTTTATAACTGTTCTCTCTAGATTGATTACGATGCATTTTAGCATGTTGACATCTTCTTTTAGGGACCTGTTCTCTTGTCTCAGTTGCTGAAGCTCATCGTCTCCATCTGCTTGTTGCTGTGCTATCAGTTTGATTCTGTGATCGAACCCATCTTGTTCCCACAAGTCCTTCTTGATCTCGCTTATTTCCTCGGTAAGATTTCTGATTGTCCTGAGCGAATCTGTTATTTCCCCGAGGCTAGCTTGAAGACTAGGGAGCGAATGCACAGCACTGACCAACTCAGGTGTGAATGGGTTACCTGTAATGCTAGGTACAGAGAAAGTATGTCCCTCTAGGAGTGATTTCTGCTTAGTGCGACTCCTGTTTCTATTCATGTTTGTACGAATATCCAAATATCAAAGTTTTGCAAATTTTAAGCTTTCGAAAAAACAGAATTCAACAATCTTCACTACTTACTCCATGAGATACACACTTTACGTCCACATTAAATACTCATATTGGAAGATATATAACCTTTTTTTCGGTCCAAAGCGGGAGCTCAGAAAACCATGACCGGCCTTAGCTCTGTCACGTGTTACCATCCCGAAACATTATATTTTATTGAAATATTTATGTTTTATTTATTTGCCTAAAACATAAGAAAAGATATAAGGAACATTTAATCATATCCAAGACTATCCCAAAATACGGTATTGCTTGGAACTCCAATTTTAATGGAAAATATCGTCTACCCCCCTTTTTTCAAGAGCTGGAATTATGAATAATTTACTGTTTAGCGCTGGTATTAGGACAATTTATCAATTACCATTGAACTGTTCTTTGTATTAAACAAAGATTTTACGGCCAAATTGCTATTCATATTGAATTAATTGGTTCCAAAATGTAGGCGGGAATCGAGAGTTAGCGTGCATGTTTCTTTCTTATGTTTAACCATGTACTTCAGGTACATTTTATCGATTATGAAAAGAGGAGGACCAGCCAATGAAAAAAAAATGTGGATTATGCAGAGAACTTTGACAAGCAAAAAATGAGATTATCCTCTTTAAAAAAAACTATTCCTCTTGGAATAGGAGTTGGGCGATAGGCTTCAGATTTTGAAGCCAATTTTTCATAACACATTACTATCTAACCCTGATTTTAACTATGCTGTACCAGAGTTAGGGGGATAAGCTTTTCAATTTTTAGGAATAAAACATGTTCGGGAAAATGTGGGAGACGAGTCCCTCTCCCTTCCTTACCTTGCCAAATTCATTACTTGAAAACTTTACATTATATCTAGATATATACTATGTCTGCAAAACAGCAACCCCAGGAAAAAACAAGACTCTTCAGTTAAAACTCAAAGGCGGCTTTCAGTAACTTTTCAGTGGCCAGTCAGCCACTGAATGGCACATACATTTCAGTGACCTTACAGTTGCCTTTCAGTCACATGTCAGATACCTTTCAGTCACCATTCAGCGGACACATTTCCGTCAACTTTCAGTGGCCTTTCCATCAACTTTCAGTGACCTTTCCGTTGTCTTTCAGTGACCTTTCCGTCGACTTTCAGTGACCTTTCTGTCGTCTTTCAGTGACCATTCCGTCGACTTTCAGTGACCTTTCTGTCGTCTTTGAGTGACCTTTCCGCCACCTTTCAGTGATATTTAAGTCTCAATTTCGCATTTTTTTCACTAGCGTATTATTTTATAATCAGACACTTTTCCTTAACAAGGAAGAAATATTTTTAATAAAGATTTATTATTCAATCTTAATTGGTTTTTTTTACTTATCGTGATCAAATTCGGGTACCTTAAAATATGTCTAAGTAATTATTATAATTTTATAAAATATGTGAGACTTATTCAAAATGATATTTGATTTTCTAGTTACATTTAGAAAACAAAAATTCTCCAAATGATAAAAAAATGATGATCCGATAACCGATTCAAAATTTAAAATAAATGCATAACATTCTATAGTGCTTATACGTGTATTTTTTCATGGAAATATATGGTTTTGATTGGTGAGACAGAATTTATAGTATTTAAACCATTTCTGGAAGATCGCAAATATTACTGATCAATTTCGTTTCTTAATTATGTCATTGTCAAAATTGCAGGAAATTTAGATTTTGAAAGACATTATTTCAAATTCATTTTTAATTACAAGAATAAATAAATCGTTTATACATGTCTCTTGTAGAAAAATAATATATTGTAGATTTAAGCTTTCTAAATGATATTGTTTTAATAAAATCATTCTACTATTAGTTTCTAGATAGAGAATTTACAACGAACTTAAATCTTTGACACAGGAACAGGTGCCCGTCTATGATAATTGTCATCATCCCGATAGGAGATGTGTAATTAATTAGTCTATCCACAAAATCCGCGCAACTAACATAGAATATACAAAAGATATACAAGATAGATACACATCGCTGCTCCTCGATACAACAGGTGAACTGATTGTTCCATCGATATCTATAAATTAATTGATTTTAAATCCACTTTTCTCAACAAGAAGTCGTAGAGTAATCGATAAGGTCGCGGACACCTAAGCAGGAGATAAGGGTTCGATTCTGGGCATGGTAGCAATTTTTTTCTTGTATTAATTTTTTTCCTTCTTTTTTATTCGGAATTAGATACATTTAATGCTATTATACCAGGAAAAAGTGAAATAGAATTTTTAGGTAAAAAAAGTAAGCCGATTATTCAATAAAAATATTCAGCTGAATGATCACGTAAAGGTCACTGAAATGTATGCGCCATTCAGTCGACTGAATGGTAACTGAATGATCACGGAAAGGTCACGGGAAAGGGTCTTTTCAGTGACCTTTCAGTGACCATTCAGTGGCCATTCAGTTACCATTTAGTCGACTGAATGGTGGATTTTCATCCTGTGCCTTTTCATATCATTAATTTTCATGCTACTGACTGATAGGCCTCGAAAATTATTTCATTGCATCAAAACGGGTAATTCCATGTTTAAAATTAGATTCGCCCATTATTTGATTTAACGTTTATAAAAAAAATCTACATTAATGCATTTACTAAAAAAGTTTCCTTTATATATGAATTTGTAATGGGAATTTCACATTTAGCACAACTTTGCATACATGTTTAATTTATATTGTTTCATTGTGGTACAGGATGCCTTTTTTGTGTGTGTATTTTTTCAGGAATTAGTGAAGTTTGCTATGAATCTTGTAAAAATTAAATAATATCAGTTAAAAACTTCTGTAACTAAGATAAACTTATCAATAAATTAATTTACAAATGTAAGAGCTTAAAGCTCTTAATTTTCTCGGAGATAATAACTATATTTACTTTTCCATGTTTCTTCTACTGAAGATATCAATTATACTTTAGAATGGATAACATACCTCGACTGTCAGAGGCGGCCTTTGTAGGACTTTGTCGGGAAGTAGGAAGTCCTACAGAAGTGAGGATCAGGAGAGAAGTGATGGACACTGTGGAGGTTGTAATGAAACCTATTTACATCATGAGGGGATTTGACAGAATGATAAGTGGGAGTGAGCATGAGGGATTCAGACTGAGAACTTCAGATATAGATTGGATGTTGTGGTCGATAGACCATAAGGTAATCTGTGATTCCTCCCAGACCCGTCTCTACCGTATCCCACACCACACCGTGATTCTGATGGAGTGTGATGATTTACCACCGGGATTTACTAGACTCAATCTAATCACTCCCTCAAATAATGAAAATATTAGATCCTCCTGTATATTTATGAATAATAAAGTTTATATTTCTAGTACACTATTCCGCGATACATATCTAAGAGATATCAATGACAGGTATGGATTCTCTTCTTTCCATCATGGGCCGTGTTCTACAATCACATTTGGCCAAGATCAAGAAACTGACTTTGCTTTTTGTTTCCAATCACATCACTGGCCAACATTAGCTAAATCATGGATACAGAGATGTCGTCATGAAGGTTGGCCATCCACATTTGTTCTTTCGAAAATATTAAGCAGAGGATTCCACGTCGTTCCTATCGGCAGCACAGCTGAGAGTGGGGAAGAATGGAGAATCTCCTTCTCTCAAGCAGAACAAATAATTGTGTATTCAATGAATCACTGTCAGTTTTTGTGTTATGGTCTTCTCAAAATTTTTCTAAAAGAAGTGATTAATATGCTAAATAATACAAACATTTTATGTTCATATTTCATAAAAACAGTAGTATTTTGGGTAATTCAGAATGACCGTTCCTTGATCTGGACATCTGATAACTTATTATTTTGTTTCTGGAAATGTTTTCAATTACTATTACACTGGGTACATATTGTAGAATGTCCGAACTTTTTTATTCCTCAGAACAACATGTTTAGAATGAAAGTCACTGGATCTGTACAAACTTCATTGTTCAGTCAGTTGTATGATTTGTATTGTAAGGGGATACCATGTCTTCTATTAAGTCCGACTCTGAGACCTTATCTCAATAAGGCTATATTATACAGATCATTGAGAGTCTGTACTCACGAGAGCAGTATCATATCTGATATTGGATTAGATGCTTGCTTCTTCAAAGAACTAAGGACATACACATATATCTGTAGTATTGAGGAATTCCCAGTTTATTTAATAAGCATAAAAAGCATAATTATTGGAAACTTAACACCATATCAGAAAGTTACCTTACAGCATTTAACATCAGATGTCTTACGTAGCGTCGCTTTCTCAATTGAAAGTAGTATTCTTTCAAATAAATATTGCAATAAGGTTTATTACAAAGCTGATAACATATCAACGTTACTTAGGGTGTCTTGCACGTTTGGTTTTGTGTCCGACATTCTTTATCTTGCTATGTACTTCTACAGAGCACTTAGATATGAACTTTCCCTCTGTATTTTAAAGAAAACACAGGAGAGAATGTCCCAACAATATATTGTGCATAAAACTATAAATATAAATATGTACAAACAGTACATGGCTGGGATGCCCCTGGATAAAATAATGCGAAGAGTTTTAGTAAGAGACATTGTGTTACACAATAGGATCAGTTACCTTGATGAACTAGTGTTAGAGCAGGTGATCAGTAAGAAGAATGGTATGCCGTCATTATTAATCCCACCACTAGTAATGTTACACATGTTGTTTATACTGAATCACCACAGACTGGGTGACACAGTCAAGTCACAACAATCTCTACAGGATCTACAGGCTCTGCTGCTCTATGATGACGGAACTAATGTAGAACCTGAATTAAGAGATATTTCATGGCAAATCCTGGGAATCTGTCAACAAATTTGTGGGGACTATTTGGGATCACTGCAGTCATATCAATCTTCCTTACAACAAATTCAATTACACAAGATTACGGAAGCGACGATGTCAAGAATTAACACACTTGCTCATGAAGAGGTGTAATTTTTATATAATTTATGATATTGGAGAGTTTGATAAATGATTTAGGTGTATTTTTTTCTTAATCGGAAGACTTTGTTTTAATTTAATTTTTAATCTTACTTTTCTATTCCATATAGATAAGATTTTTTTCTCTCTCGTTATTGTGTAAATTTTATTGTTTTATTTTCAATGCTATGCTAGTTCATGTTATTTCAGATGACGAAACTGATGCATAGTATTCCTGTTTTATTTTATGAATTGATTTCTATTCGAATTTGAAAAAAGGAAACACAGAATAAATTTTGAGAATTTTGACATTCTGAATTAAGGTTAACAACACAGACCAGCCCCAACAAACCCAATATCATAAAACATATCTTAATACAATAAAATAGTCTAAAAAAAGTTAATTAAACTACGTAAGTTGTTAAAGTAATTACAAAACAAATTTCAAAGCTTTGATTCAATATAGTAAAAACTTTGGAACTTTGAATACCTATGGTATAAACTACGGAACTCTGATTTACTATGATGAAAACTTTAGAAATTTGATTTTATTATAGTAAAAACTTTGGAACTTTGGTTAACTAAGGCGAAAACTTTGGTACTTTGATTTACTGTTGAGAAAACTTTGGAACTTCGATTTACTATAGTAAACTTTAGTTAACTAAAGTATTTTTTGTTAGGGAATGTGTATTTAGATGCGATTTACCGGTTAATTGGTCAAAACGTCTTGCGGTTATCCGATTAGCAAATCTGCATTCGATTGCCATCCGTAAAAAAATTGAATATTCAATTCATGCAATCTTTAAAAATCTTCTTCTTTACTCCTTGACATCAAGCAGTCAAACTGTTAGCATGAATGTAATTACCATTGAGTCTTCTACGCAAATTGTGAAATTCATGGCCCCAGAATATAGGACAGGGCTCTATTGATTATATAGTGAAAATGCATTATTTCTTTAAAAATCTTCTTCTCTGTTCCTTGATATTAAATTAACTAACTAAGTGTATAGTTATGATGAGGAAGAATGCCTCTTCCCAAATTGTGAATTTTTTGGCCCCAATGTCAGCGTTTCTGGTGTTAGGACGAGGCTCATTTGATTATATAGTGGAAATAAATTAAAATCTTTGAAAATTTTCTTCCCGACTCCTGGGTATTTTGCAGATGAACTACCTATATCGATATGATAAGCAAGGGCAATTCCTCCTGAATTGTGAATTTCAAGGCCCCTGGGTTAGGGGTACCAAAGAGGCTCAACTTGTTTACTGAAAATGAATTATTTGAAATCCGTTCCTTGGTATTAATCAAACATTTTTGATAAGCAAGGGTGTCTTCTAAAATTATGAAATATATGAACCAAGGGTCAGGTGTGTGTGGTAGTGGCACTACTGATTATTGCTGAATTTTACTGATTACCGATAGTTTCAATGCATTTTTGTTCCTCTACACTGTTTATGGATATTAAGTAGCCAAACTAAACATGCTAAGTGTATAGTCATAGTTATGATTAGCAATGGTGCCTCCTTCAAAATTCTGAAAGCCATGACGTTTAGTTTAAAACATGAACCAAATTCAATAGTTGGAAGTTGTTACGTGATGCTCAGGTGACCTTTAAGACCCATGTACCTCTTGTTATTCAATAAAAAAGATAAAGAAAGACAAACTTGATCGCTTTCTGATTTCTTTCGTCATTATATTGTCACAGGTGGTCATGATGAAGCAAAATTTGTATCGTCCTCGGTCAAATATTAAGAAGGACTCAAAAGTTTGCATTTACAGTATTTTCCTTAAATATGTCCGACGATTATATTCATGAATACTTATAGGGAGACATTTATAGAATTATAATTAATGGTTACATGTAATAGCTATTATAGCAATTTCTTACAATGCTATTCAATTATAACGGAAATTTTTTAACACTCAAAAGCACGCCGCAGAGCAATGTAGAAAAGCTTCATTTGCTATCTCTAATTAATTAAAAGCACATGCATTCAATGTTGAAACAAAGTTATCTGTTTTGATACCTACGTAAGTTGTGTACTTTTATAGGCATCAGAGGTATGGGGATGGCAAAAACCTAATGAAATTGAAAAAAAAAAAATCATCTTAATTATTGTAAAAGAGTCTTAGGGTGGGGCAGAAAACAGTCAATAATTTCGTATATTGCGAATTGGGAAGATATCCACTAGCACTAAAAATAAAATATTTTTTTTAAATACTTGCTCAAGAGAGACTGATAATTGTATTTTCAGGGCCTGTTATGAAGATATTGTTTTACATAACTATTATTGGATTATGTGTATTAAAGAAGAGTTGGGGAGACTAGGTTTCGGCTATTTATGGGACTCCAACATTGTTGATAGTTGTATATATAAAATAATTGAGCAAAGGATGGTTGTTACTTACAGACAAATTATTTTTACATTTGTAACTTCATCTCCAAAAGGACAATTGTACTAGTACGTTGAAAATTATTTTGTATTACAAAAATATTTAACAAAACCTATGGGTTATACGAAGGCTGTTCCATAAATAATGTCCTGAACTATATAACATACAATACAGATATCACATATATATGACATTAAGCCTGACTTTCTCTCGTTATCTAATCTTTAATGAATTTATAATTTATGAATTTATGTGACCACTTTTCATCACATAGTTTCATTGTGAGAAGCTGAAAAACAAGGGCTATTCGAGACACTGCATCATCAATAAATGGTAAAGAATCAGTTAACTATATGAAAATAAAAACTTCATTAAAGCTGCTGTAAAACTTGTTAAAAATCACAAAGAAATATTCACTGAAATATGTGACATTTACAGAAACCAATGTCTGTTTTAAAGACAAATGAGCAGGTGGATTTCAATGATAAAAATTATATAATGGGCATCAAAAATGGGTACCGTCTATGTCAACAAAAAATTTAAGAACTTATATACTGTTTGCCAAATTTCAATAAATAATATTTGATGATTTATGATTGACTTTAAGACACATAGCAAATTTGAAAGACATCATATCGGGAGTAGTTAACACTGTTTTAAGAACCGTTTGAAGGTTTAAGAAAGCTAAGTACTCAAAGGTCACCCTATATTTTGAAAAAATGAGTGAAAATGACAGAGTGTAGGAATGTCTTAACAATTATTTAAAAATATCAGTAATTGTAGTTATCCACCTTTGTTTCATGTTCAGATAACAGATAACAGATATTCGAACTTGAATCTATTGCTTAAAACCCTCAAAAGAAAAAGTTACCATAAGGTACCTTATGTAACCAAGCGGGAATGGAAAACGCAGGTCCAGTTTAATAAATTTATTTGTAAATGAAAAAGCAATGGCAGATCTACAAATACAAAATCATATATACAATATCATAATACACATAGACACTGAGACAAAATACTTTTATTTCCTATTCACTTCAAAAATAAGAAAATTTAAGTTTACTAAGTCCAAAAACGTCAATTTCATATTTTAAAATACCATTCTCTCAAAAATATGAAAAACACTTGAGCTTATAACTTGGACTCAATAAATAAAATACAAAAATTTAATAGACTAAGAAAATTACCTTTCAAGTGGTGACAACGGGCAGCTGGTAATAGGTAAGTTAAATTTCCCGCACTGACAGGGATGGGCCCATGCCTCAGTATATATAGCAGAAAAACCGGTTAAACAAGGGGGAACAAATTTACTGGCCAATGAGATTTTGTGAGTAGAATTCATGAATTGAGACTACTATCAAATATGGCATATAGTAAATTATGGCTCACTAAGTTATTCAATAAAGATAAAAAAATTATTTTAAATAAATATGACCCCGCCACATACTCCCCAGCTTTAAATTTAGCGTCTCGATAAATGAAAAATATATATTCTATCAAAATACATTTTCCAATAATAGCCACATACTCTCCAGAAAAATATACATATGAACATCAAAAGTAACAAAAAGTTTTTGCATAAGTAATAGCGTTATTTAGGAAACATATCTCTTCACATCACGGCGGTTTAAGGTTTTCTGGCAGCCATCGTCTGACACGACACAAACGACATTTCCTGAAATATTCACAACACGATACACAGTAGAGTCCCATGAATCTTGGATTTTGTTTCTGCCGTGGATTTGACGGTTTCGAACGTACACTTTGTCATCAGTATTCAATTCCGGGTCAAAGGCTTTTCTGTCGTTGGGCGACTTCCTGTTTTTGGCCATCAGAGACGTATGATCACTTGCTTTGTCGAACGCGCATTTTAGTCGGTCCTGGTGAGATTTGATCCATTCGTCAGTCGTCATTTGATCATCATCGTCACTGTCCAAAGCTCCAAGTAGAAAATCGATGGGTATCTTGGGATGATACATAAACATAGGATAAAATGGGCTGTATCCGGTTGTTGAATTCTGTGTTGCGTTGTAGGAAAATAGTAATTCGGGCAGATGTTTTGGCCAATGTCGCTTTCGGTCAGGTGTAAGACTCTTCAATAAGTTGTATAGGGTTCTATTAAATCTTTCGCACTGGGCGTTTCCTTCTGGGTGGTAAGGTGTGGTTCGAGATCGTGTAATTCCATACATCCTACACAGTTGAGCAATGATATTTGCTTCAAAATTTTGGCCTTGATCCGAATGAATACGATCGGGAACACCTTACTTGAAAAACCATTCGTTTAAAAGAACATTCGCAAAGGTATCTGCTTTCTGGTCCTTTGTTGGAACAGCTTGCGTACATTTTGTAAAGACATCAGTCATCACAAGAATGTTTTCTTTTCCATGCACTGGTTCCAAAACAGTAAAATCGATTGCTAGAATTTGCAGAGGTCTAGATGCGATGAGATGGCTCATTGTAGTGCGTATAGCTGGTTGAGGCATCTTGGAAATAACACAACGTTCACAACGCTTACACTTATCCTTCACAGAATTGAATATTCCAGGCCAATAACATCTTGAACGAACAGCAGAAAATGTGCGCTCTATCCCTTGATGGCCCAAGTTGTCATGACAACTGAATAACACTTTTTCACGTAATGATCTGGGAAGAATAAGTTGTTTTAAATCCCCTAGTATAGGATCTGTTACCACTCTGTAAAGAATTCCTTTCACAATGACAATTTTTATCCCACTGTCTTACTAATGTAATCACAGATCTTGGTAATTTTCTGATTTCTGTTTTTATTGGTTTAGATCCTTTATTGAAAATCTTCAGAAATGTTGCCAAATCTGAATCAGCTGACTGAAGAGACTGTATTTCATCTGGTTTAAGAGATATTACTAAATCCTTTCACAAAACGTCTATAGTACCCCGCTAATCCAAGAAATGACTTAAGGTTTTTCACAGTTGTCGGTTTTTCAAAATTTTACACAGCACTAATTTTTTTCTGGGTCAGTTTTGATTCCCTCGGAGGATATGACATGTCCGAGATAACGAACTTCACTTTGAAAAAAATTGCACTTTGACATTTTCAACTTTAATCCATGTTTCCGGATGATTCTAAACACTGTCTCTTATCGCTTCAAATGTTCTGGAATGTCTTCTGAATAAACGATAATATTATCCAAAAACACAAGTAAAATGTTAAATATCTCATCCCTGAAGCAGTGTTGCATTAACCTCTGAAACGTCGCAGGGGCGTTGCACAAACCAAACGGCATACGAAGATATTCATACAGACCCATTGGCGTTGTGAATGCCGTTTTTTCGATATCATCTTCATGGACAGCTACTTGGTTATAGCCACAGGTAAGATCCATTGTCGAGAAAAATTTTGCACCGCATAGAGCATCAAATGATTCTTCTACTCTGGGTAGTGGATAGGCATCTTTGTGAGTTTTGCTGTTAAGTTTACGGTAGTCCACACATAAGCGGAGCGAATTATCTTTCTTTCTGACTAACACAATCGGAGATGCGTATGGACTAGTACTCCCCCTTATAATATTGTTGTTCAACAATTTACGAATAAGTGATTTCACTTCCTCATATTGTGATGGGGGTATTCGTCTGTAAGGTTGCACTATAGGCTGATCGTCTGTTGTCCAAATAGTATGTTTTATGGCTGTAGTATATCCTATGTCATCCTATTTTGAGAGAATACATCTTGATTTCGGTAGAAAAGGTTGCGAATTTCTTTCATCTGTGCAGGATCTAAATTCAACTTTTCTATTTCCGGTGGAATTTTGAAATCACTTGTCACTTCCTCTGAATTTGTGGTTTCACTGCACATAAATTCTTGTTGAACAAAAATCTCTTCAGTATTTCCTTTTCTAGTGAATTCGATGTTAGATGAATTTTCAAGTACATCGCCATTGACAAGGACGGCAACTCTTGTTCTGGGTGCTAACCACACATCGTCAGTACCAATATTTGCGATACGAAAGCACAGAAATCCACGGTTCACTTTACTAAGAGTCCGGACAACGATAATGTTTGATGACAAATGCTGAGTAGATGTTAACGGTTCTACCATGGCCTCATACAGTCTTGGCATCTTTGGTGCTGTACCATTGATAACAGTAACAGATTTTCCCGGAATGCGTACTGGAGACTTTGCACAGACTTTAACATATCCTATGACATCACGTTTAAGATTTCTGTCACATGCTTTGAATTGTTCTTTTAATTTGTAATTTGCTGAAATTTCTTCAACTTTTTCTGTGTACTCTGCTCCGTGTTGCGTTTCTAATAGACTCTTACACAGTGAAATCGTGTTCATTCCCAGAATGGCCGGAATGTTTTCCTTACGCTGACGTGTTTCTAAATCAACGGAATTTTTCACAACTAACACACCCACTTGCTGTAACTGTTGACCCATGACCTCAATGTTGACCTCGATGTATCCAATAAACGGTATAGAAAGTCCGTTAGATGCTTTCAAAGAAAACACAATGTCTGTATTTAATTTGGTTGCTGACTTTAGATGTTTCTCATAAAATGATTCTGTCACTGTAGAAACTGATGATCCAGTATCAACTAAACAATTAACATTAACACCATTCATTGTCACAAATACTGAAGGACATTTACCAACTAAACGTGTGTTCATTTTCCATGAGTCCGTTTCACTCCCCTCTATAACGGGACTTTGCATTACGAAGGGCTTTTGTTTTCCTGTTCAGAATTTGTAGAATCTGGTTTTGTTGGACATTCATTAGCTTTGTGTCCCTGCTTTTTACATCGGTAACATGTAAGCATGGTAAGTGGTCGATCATAATAATACCAGTTGTCGTAGTATTTTTGTTTGGAATTGACAGCTTTTGTTAAATTTTCTATCTGACACGATTGTTTCTTCAATGCGTCGGTAAGTTCTTTGATTTTCTTTTCACTTTCACTTTCCGTTTGCTTCGGTATTTTTTCTGTCGATACTTCCGTTTTCTTTTCACTCTCGGACTCCCGGTTTTGTTCAATTGATTTCTTCTCCAGTGATTCTTGAAACGAGACTTCGCCATGTTCATCTTCTTCTGACCAGAGTATAGCCTCTTCTCTAAGTTCCCTAAACGTGATATCCGGTTGCGTGCGCAGAATACGTTTTAGATGTTTCCGTAGATACTGGTCCCTGAAATTTTCTGAAAAATGTTCACACAATGTTTTATCTTGGTTTCCGAAAACTGACGAGTCTTTCCGAGTAATTCTTCTAATGATATCCATCAGACCGTAAGAATATTGACGCAATTTTTTAGTTTCATTCTGTTTTCTGTCAAGAAATTTCTTCTGTAATTTAATAGCAATGTCTCTATCACCGAATACATCCCGCAAAATTTTAACCATATGTAGAGGATCTTTTCGTACATCACCAGACAAATACTTGATTTCGTCTCGCGCATTTCCAGATAGATTTTGTTAAATTAGATCCGCCCCTTCTTCCTTCGTCATACCACGTGCTGCATATTGAACATTTTCTATCCGGTCCTCTATATCCATGTTATTGCCGGTGAATTTCGGAACAGTGCGATCTCGCTGCACATAAACAGTTTTTGGTTCTTTTGGTTCGTAATTTGTTTTCCAGCCCATTTCACTAAGTTGATTCTGCAGACCTTTGATTTCTTTCTGTAACGACTTTAATTTACAGTTGGATGACTCGCCATTGTAACAGCCGAGAATGGTATTCACTATCAGTACGGGTAGTTTACGCTCGAGTAAACATTCCTTTCCCACGATGTTTCATTGATGTAATGGTATTTGAAGTTCTACTCACGTTGTTGGAATCTTACATGTAATTCTCCGTTGTCACCACTAGCCATTGCTTTAGTTCCCGGTGACGCCAAATGTAACCAAGCAGGAATGGAAAACGCAGGTTCAGTTAAATGAATTTATTTGGAAATGAAAAAGCAATGGCAGATCTACAAATACAAAAACATATATACAATATCATAATACACATAGACACTGAGACAAAATACTTTTATTTCCTATTCACTTGCAAAAATAAGAAAATTTAAGTTTACTAAGCCCAAAAACGTCAATCTCATAGTTTAAAATACCTTTCTCTCAAAAATGTGAAAAACACTTGAGCTTATAACTTGGACTTAATAATAAAATACAAAAATTTAATAGACTAAGACAATTACCTTTCAAGTGGTGACAACGGGCCGCTGGTACATGTAATAGGTAAGTTAAATTTCCCGCACTGACAGGGATGGGCCCATGCCTCAGTATATATAGCAGAAAAACCGGTTAAACAAGGGGGAACAAATTTACTGGCCAATGAGATTTTGTGAGTAGAATTCATGAATGGAGACTACTATTAAATATGGCATATAGTAAATTATGGCATACTAAATTATTCAATAAAGATAAAAAATTATTTTAAATAAATATGACTCCGCCACACCTAGGAGTCGATTTATAAATATTGTTACACCTTGCTATGGATTACCCTAGAAGATGAAGTGCCATAACGCCCGTTACCGATTTAGGTGTGTGGCACCCAATGATTGTTAATAGCTTGTCTGACATTTGTCATTGAAACAATTATCAAAGCTGTGGCCTTTATCATCCAAGGTGTACTTAAAAAAGAAAGCGAAGGTCTGACAACAGCAAAGAATTGCAAGAGCACAAAGACAGATTTATATGCCATTTTCTTATATATTATTTGTATTGTTGTTCAAATTCGTAGTTGGGGGGACAGTTTACCCAGATAGCAAGACATAGTTGGGCCAACGTTGGCCCAATTTTTTTTCCAACGTTGGTCCACTGTTGGTAACCTTACGTTGGCCTACGCTAATTTTGCTCATCGGCCCAACGTTGGTCCAACATGTTGGAATATTGTTGGGCCAACGTAGGTAAAATTGTATTCCAACTAACAACCGACCTTAATAAACTAGTTGGTTAGGTTGGCCCAACGCTGGCCCTTTGTTGAAATGTCAGATGGCATATTGTTGGGCCAGCGTAGTTTTTAGTGTATGCCAACTAACAGCCAACCTTAACAACTGGTTGGTTAGGTTGGCCCAATGTTGACCCTTTGTGAAAATGTCAGTAAATTGTGGGGCCAACGTTGTTAATACATAGAAACATTTGCAATTGATTAAGTGATTCTTAACATAAACCTATTTCATGACTGTTTAAAAATAATACACAATTCAACCTGCATTTATGATGCATACATGGACATGTTCAATGAAAACATTACTAATGATTCACTATGAAAATATTTTATATACATCAATTATAATTTACATATGAAATGTTAAAATAGACAGTTGAGGTAAAGTATGAAAAATTATCAATTCAAAGTTCTAAATCAGGGCTCACTTCCTCTATCACTGTCCTTTTTAGCTCACCTGAGCCAAAGGCTCAAGTGAGCTTTTCTGATCAAAATTTGTCCGTTGTCTGTCGTCGTCGTTGGCTTCGGCGTAAACTTTTCACATTTTCATCTTCTTCTCAAGAACCACTAAGCCAATGTCAACCAAACTTACCACAAAGTATTCTTAGGTAAAGGGGATTCAAGTTTGTTAAAATGAAGGGCCACGCCCTCTTCCAAGGGGAGATAATTATGAAATAGTAAAAAATTAATGGCATTTTAAAAAAATCATCTTCTCAAGAACCACTGGGCCAGAAAAGATGAAACTCATGTGGAAGCATCCTCAGGTAGTGTAGATTTAAGTTTGTACAAATCATGACCTCCAGGGATAGGGTGGGGCCACAATAGCTGATCAAAATTTTACATAGGAATATATAGGGAAAATCTTTTAAAATCTTTTTCTCAAGAACCACTGGACCAGGAAAGATGAAACTCATGTGAAAGCATCCTTAGGTAGTAAAGATTTAAGTTTGTACAAATCATGACCCCCAGGGGAAGGGTGGGGCCACAATGGCCGATCAAAGTTTTACATAGGAATAGGAATTTAAAAAAAAAATCTTCTCAAGAACCACTGGGCCAGGAAAGATGAAACTCATGTGGAAGCATCCTCAGGCAGTGTAGATTCAAGTTTGTTCAAATCAAAACCTCCGGAGTAGGTGGGGGCCACACTTGCAGATCAAAGTTTTACATAGGAATATATAGGAAACATATTTTGAAATCTTCTCAAGTATTTCAAAGCCATGATTAGTGATATTTTTATGGAATAATCCTCAGGTAGTGTAGATTCTAGTTTGTTCAAATCATAACCCCAAGGGGTAGGGTGGACCACAAAATGGGGGATTCAAGTTTTACATTAAAATATATTTTTAAAAAATCTTCTCGACAATAGCAAAGCCATGTGTAGTGATACCAGTATTTATATTGAAGCATTTTCAGGTTGTGTGGAATTAAATTTGTTCAAATCATATCCCCCAAGGGTAGGGTGGGGCCACAAAAGTGAATCAAAGATTTACATAGTAAAATATAGGGAAAATCCCAAGAACAGAAAAGCTTTGTGTAGTCATATTGACATGTAAGCATCCTCATGTTCTGAGGATTTAAATTTGTTCCAAACATGGCCCAATGGGGTAGGGAGAGAAACAATTGGGAAACAAATTCAAATTATTACGAAGTAATATATATATAGAAAGAATTTTTTTTAAATCTTCAGAGTCATATGCTGTATTAATTAATGTAATGGTATTCTCAAGTAGTATTAAAATTCACCCCCCCCTTTTCGTCGCCCCCTTTTAAGGGTCCTCCACACCATGTGACCTGTGACGTATATAGAGAAAAAATACTTTAACTTCCGGATTTATTGAGAATATACATGAACGAATTGTCCTACCACCGTTTGTAAACAAAGAACACATGGCATGATCACGGAGTGACCGATGAAAAGGATTTGCGGTATTTATTTTTAATAAAAGAACAACATACGTCTTGGATTATGTTAATAAACATAATAATTCCTAGACAACAGGTACCGGTGGGTATGACGAGAAACGTACAGGTTATTAACACTTTCAACCGAGTCTGTTTTTGATAGTTGAACATGTTGCAATTTCGGCACACTAAGTTGTACGTTTCAGATTATACATTATCTCATTGTGTGTTTATAAATATTGATAAAATAGTGTGCGTTTCTAGTTTTCCTCTTTTATATTTGTCCAGTTCAGTGGCCAGTATATTACTAATAAATATAGTATGGTGACGTAAGCGGAGACTTGCCAAAGTTTTTGAGTCCCGAGCAACAGGAAAGATAACTCCAAAAAGGAACTTTGATACCGAAGATTTTTAAAATGTTTTTTCTACATCAGTGCATTTAATTTTAATTCAATTTTTTGATGTCATATAATTCATTAATGTTTCTTCTCTACAAAAGGAGTCCTTGTTGATTTTTCTCGAGATGTATTTCAGAGAAAATGAGTTTTATGTACTTTTTATAAATAAAATAAATTTCTGTAAAAAATGTATTGATCGATAAAATTAAGTTTTTATGGTTATTCTGTGAGCTTAAAAATATACGAAAGGATAAGACAAAATTTTTTGTGCTAGGTATGAAAACGCCTTGGGAAAAATTTCTTGAAACTTGTGAGAAAATTATTTTAAAAAATCAGTATAAATTACATTTTCATCCCTGGACAGTTTTTATAGGTTGATATGCTTGTTAAAAGTAATGCTCAATAATATGAGAACATAAGCTGTGGGTGTGTGGAGGACCCTTAATTCTTCATCTTGATCTTTGTCATATGTACTCGCACTTCATCAAATTCATTATGCTCTTAAATTTCATTGTTATTTACCGCCTCAAAATTTGTTTTCCTTGCAGTCTCTGACTGAAAATACAAAATAATTTGATATTAGAAACAATACAATTACTGGTCCAACTAATGAATAAATAATATACTTCAAATGAAGTCTCTTTAAAGAATGATGTTTTATACTATTAGTGCATGTTGATCTATAAACCTTTATTCCCTTGTTACAATCGTGTCTGTAATAGACTTATAAGATGTTATTTAACTTGTTTTTTGTTGTATTTTTTATGAGCTCTAAAAGTTGTTGTAAATGAAGTTTAAAATACATATATAGTCGCAAACTGTATACACATAAATTATAAATATATTCATGATATTTGTATTTACATTAACTTACAGTGCTTGTGTGCAAAAACATGAACAGATTGAATTCCGAATCAATTTCAACAGTAAACGTGAATAAATAAGAATAAATATACTTACATCGCTTCTAAATGCAGCTTTAGCAAGTGTATAATCCACATATTTGAATTTAGCTTCTTCTACATGTAACTTGACCTGCATTTTCAGTCTATCACCACTTGTGAGCAATTGAATCTGACAGCTCAATCCACAGTTTGGTTTTTAAATCGCCGCGCGACTCTCAAAGCTTTAGTGAAGCCTAACTTTTGTTTCAATTTAATTATAAAGCCGTGTCATTTTGATTTATGTATATGTGGGCTTTATTCACATCCTGTTCCTGAGAACTTATCCAGTCTTCTCTAAATTCTCATGAATACAACGCTCATGTAAAAATTCATAATTCATATGGTTTTATTTCAAATAAATAAGCATGCATGCGCACAATTCAGAAAATATTATAAAACACTCTTTGGTGATGTGATCACTTTTGTTCAAAGTTAAAATGTTGAAAATATCAGATCTGAACAAAACCAATCATCCAATTAAAAGATGGACATAGAATGTCTTCTTAATTATTTCAGAATGTGCATCTAAATTAATACTTAGAACCAACGTTGTCCCAACGTATAGCTCAGAAGCTAAAACTGTCACCAAAATTTAGTTGGCAGTATGATAATTGGGCCAGCGTTGACCCAATATAAATATCCCATCTTTGAAACACCTAAACAAAAGTACACTCGGGGTTAAATCGGGCCAACGTTGGGCCAACATACTACTACCAACTTTATAAGACCTTTTTTGAGGGTGTATTACAAGCATTGGGCCAACATACCACTACTAGCTTGATAGCACACTTTCTTTAAGGGTGTATTACAAACATTAGGCCAACGTTGGGCCAACATACTACTACCAACTTGATAAGACTCATTCTTTATGGGTGTATTACAAACATCGGGCCAACGTTGGGCCAACATACTACTACCGACTTTAAAAGACACTCTTTTTAAGGGTATATTACAATTACTGGGCCAACGTTGGGCCAAAATCAACATCCTTCCTTCCTTGGAAAGTAACGTGAATGGAAGTTGCTAACGTTGGACAACGTTGGGCCAACAGAGGAATTATGTCATGGTCGAAAAGGTTGGCATGGTAACATTGGTCCAAGGTTGGCCCAACGTTGTTCCCCCAACGCCAACCATACAACATTTTGCCAATGTTGGCCCAACATAGTCATGCTATCTGGGTTAATTTAGGCTAGAAAGCAATTTTTTTGCTTAAAAGTCGAAAGGTCTATAAGAGGAAGGCCTCAGAATCAGGAATCCACTACATTATTTTTTATTGACAGGGTCCGAACACGCAAGCCCCGAAGAGTAAAGGGTTTTTTGGAATAAACAGAAAGTTAATGTTTTTTCACATTAACAATATTCGGAAGATATTTGACCTTTTGATACTTTTCTATTTCCAAACTTGAAAAAAACACCTTTCAGAAGGAAGAGACAAGTCCAGAAAATCATTGGATCTGCCATTTTACAGTATACTAAGTGTATGCCCCCAAAAAGCTCTAAAAACAATTAGAAATTGGATAGAAAATGTTTTGATTAAAAGAGATAAAAAAGTTGAATCATGCGGACTTTTGTTTCTTTCCAAGCACCGATGACATTATTTATTGAACAGCTTTCGTAGATATAAGATAACGCTCACCAAGATTAGATTATCAAACCATCAATTAACAAGAGATCCAGGGGCCACATCGCTCTACTTAGCAAATCGACTAGGAAAAAGCAAAAATCTGATCAGAACTGAAAATTTTACTGAAGGGGGAGTGGGCTTAAATTTAATAGTACTTGAGAATGCCTTCATATTAAGCCTATTTCTTTGCTGTTTTTGATAAAAAGATATTCTAAGAACATTTTCTTCCCATGTATAACTTCATAATAATTTGAATTTGATTCCTTATTATTTCCCTCCCTACCCCAAAGGGCCATGATTTGAATAAATTTAAATCAGGTTTTGAACAAACTTAATTCTACACTACCCCAAAATGCTTCCATATAAATATTAGTATCACTAATCGTGGCTTTGATATTGTTGAGAAGTAGATTTTTAAAAATATATATTTCAATGTAAAACTTGGATCACCCATTGTGTCCTCACCCTATCCCTGAGGGTTATAATTTTAACAAACTAGAATCTTCACTACCTGAGATTGATTCCATATAAATATCACTAATCATGGCTTTGAAGTACTTGAGAAGAGGATTTTTAAAGATTTCCCTATCTAGTCCTATGTAAAACTTTTATCGGCCATTCTGGCCCCATCCTACCCCCGGGGTCATGATTTGAACAAACTTGAATCTACACTACCTTGAGGATGAGGTCACATGAGTTTCATCTTTCCTGGCCCCGTGTTTAGAAGAAGATTTTTAAAGATTTTTCCTATGTATTCCTATGTAAAAATTTGTCGGCCATTGTGGCCCCACCCTACCCCCGGGAGTCAAAATTTGAACAAACGTGAATCTACACTACCTAAGGATGCTTCCACATGAGTTTCATCTTTACTGGCCCAGTGTTGAGAAGATGATTTTTAAAGGTTTCCCTATCTAGTCCTATGTAAAACTTTGATCAGCCATTTTGGCCCCATTCTACTCCCAGGGTAATGATTTGAACAAACTTGAATTTACACTACCGACGACTACGACAACGACGCCGACGCTGACAGACAACTGACAAATTTTGATCAGAAAAGTTCATTTGAGCCTTTGGCATATGTGAGCTAATAAAATGAAACTGGTAGATATAATAATTATGGTGTCCGGATAGGGCCATTTGCGATAGCGCGACATAGCGTAGAGAGAAAAACGCGCGGTCGCGCTAATACACAACACGCCGTCGCGCTAACACAACTTTGCACAACGCGCCGTCGCGCTAACTTAACTTTCCACAACACGGCGCCGCGCTAACACAATTTTGCACAACACGCCGTCGCGCTAACGCAACTTTACAAGTTTCACAGTCTAGAAAGAAGTTGTGTACGGAAATATAAGACTGTACATACTACGGAAGCGTATTTGGGCCGCAGCAATATTTTTTTTTTTTTTTTTAATTTGATATAACAAATTATTTATTTGTTAGAACAAATTATTTATTTGTTAAAACAAATTATCAATTTGTTAAAACAAATTATCAATTTGTTAAAACAAATCATCAATTTGTTAAAACAAATTAGTAATTTGTTAAAACAAATTAGTAATTTGTTAAAACAAATTAGTAATTTGTTAAAACAAATTAGTAATTTGTTAAAACAAATTAGTAATTTGTTAAAACAAATTAGTAATTTGTTAGAATAAATCAGTAATTTGTTAAAACAAATTGTCAATTTGTTTAAACATAGTAGTAATTTGTTAAAACAAATTATCAATTTGTTTAAACAAATTAGTAATTTGTTAAAACAAATTATCAATTTGTAATAACGAATTATCAGTTTGTAATAACAAATTATCGATTTGTTGAAACAAGTTAATAATTTGTTATAACAAATTAATAATTTGTTATAACAAATTAAAAAAAAATATTGCTGCGGCCCTAATACGCTTCCGTACCTTTAAGATTCCCAAGACCAATCTCATCCTGAATTTCATCTATTATATGGTTAAGCATGCGCAGTCTTATATTTCCGGACACGACTACCTGCCAGACTGTGAAACTTGCAAAGTAAGCGCGACGGCGCGATGTGCAAAGTTGTGTTAGCGCGACGGCGTGTTGTGTGTTAGCGCGACGGCGCGTTGTGCAAAGTTATGTTAGCGCGACGGCGTGTTGTGTGTTAGCGCGACGGCGTGTTGTGCGAAGTTGCGTTGGCGCGACGGCGTGTTTTGCAAAGTTGCGTTAGCGCGACGGCGTGTTAGCGCTATGTCTCATTTATCTGAACGCGATGTCGCGCAAACGCAAATGGTCCTATCCGGACACCATAAATGAAACACTTAGATCTAAAAAAAAAAAACCGCACACTATGCTCCTCTAATGATATTAAAGATGAAGTTAATTTCATATTAAAATGTCCCTTTTATGGAAAGTATTATTTGTCAAATCAAGTTCTTAAAACTTTTAAGTTTAATGAGTAGTCAAAATGTAAAAGAATTGTCTAATTTGGGATTTTTTTTTATAAAGCTACAGTTCCAGGAAAGATTAATTTGTAACTACTATTGATATTTATATCCTTTGTGCAATTTTGTATATGATATTTATTCTGTACTCAGTATCATTTTTACATGTATAAAATATGATGAGCCTTTGGCTTACACATGTAAAGAATAAAGAAAGAGAGACATGTCTTAATTAAGAAAATGTTTTCTCTAAGAATTTTCAGTTACCCATTTAAATATGATTTGACCATCGATAGACATCGGTATGATCAAAGAAAAGAGACTTGATTTGAATCACGTGTTCAGTGCTTTGTTATTCATGAAGTCAAAGGCAGGTTGAAATTTTTGAAACAAGATGCCTTTACTATAGAGACAAGTATCCGTGATTTTGCACCTTTTTGGAAAATAATGAATGAGCGCAAGACTGTTTCAATTTCTTTCACGAATCTAAATGACTAGTTTATATCTCTACATTGACCGTATTTACAACATTTCGAAACAGTCATGCGCTCATATAAAAAATGGCTTGAAAAATGTGGGTATAGCTTAAAGTCAATGAGAAATTGATGTGAATAACGTACCCCTGCTATATTAATCAGATACATACTTAACTACAGTACATGGAAATAAAAATTGAAAATAAAATTAATAATCTGCAATGTTTGATGAAAGTTGGAAGAAAAAAAATATGTAGAAATTATTTAAATATATTTTCTGTAAATTATTCAGGGGCCAGATTTGGAAATTTAAACGATTCATTCTTTGCATGGGCCATTGAACATTACATTATTATCAATAGATTACTAGAAAAAAATGATTTTGACACAAAAGTAGCATCGTTAAAATGAGTTTTGTTTATTTAGAATGAGATATAAATACCAAAAAAAGAAACTTTACAAATTCCTTGAATTAAGAAATTGTCTAATGGATGTTCTTCTAACGGTCATGGGAATTATTTAGGTATATGTAAACACAATATACAAATTATTATTCTGAGTTGATGAACAGTAGAGCATTTACTGTAACATCTTAATAATTCTGAAAATCATTTGAAAAATAAACAAAAAAACTGTCAGAAATTTATGATAGACATTTTTGATAGGCAATAGCTTTTAATTCATGCATAATAGATTTATTTGTAAGATAAATCAATATATAGTTACCGAGGGAAGGAATGCTTCATAGGTTATGTATAATTCCTCTGATGTTTGAGTCACGGACGATTGGGAATAAATATTTCATAGAGAATTTCTTCAGTATAGCGTGAAAAACAATTAATATTAAAAGTAGAATTAAAACCATATTGGAATGAACCCATTAAATTGCACTGAATAAGTTTGCTAAATTTTTAACTTTGTCCAGTCAAATACTCATTAAAGGGGCATCTGATTCAAAATATTAGAAGACAAAAAATATTACTGATATTTAAATATACATGCTGAAATCAAAACTCTCGAAATGGGAATGAACAAAATTGTCTGTTAAAGGACCTAATTTTTGGAATATTATGTTTTTGTTAATAGGTCTACTGAGAGCATCTTTATTTTAACAAAAGTTTATTTTATTTTACAATTTGGATCATTGTGAAAGCCAAAAAAATATCAGTATCTGAACTATTTATTTTTATTAATTTTTTGTCTTCATTATGTTCAATAATGATTAATCAATATGATAAAGTAGAAATTAATCGTTGAGATAATGACGCGGGAATAAAAAAAGGGAGGGTGGGGGAGAGTTTACTGTTTTATCTCATATGATGTTATATTCTTAATTCGGTTTGTCACAAATATTAATAATTTGATGTAAAGGAGAACTGATTTTTTATGTAATTGTTTTCTATTCACTTGATAATAAGGTGTTTATTAGTACACATTTGCAGGAATTAAATATAGGCCACTTTCTAGATGGTATCTGCATTCTCAGAGTGTGTGATGCCAGGGATATTGTTCCCTTTTGGCTTTTTTCACATATATCCAAAACATAAATAGAAATCACGGTTCATGTCATGGTATAACAAACAATATATTATTCATAAACTGCATGTCAATAACACCATTCGCATGTCTATGTATTTGATTTGGGCATCATTTTACCTAAAGAGAGCCTATTAATTTTGTTCCAGCTTTTAATGAAGAAAGGGGGGGGGGGGTTAAAGAAAACAAAAGAAAATAAATAAAATGATGAAAGATACCAAGCCAAAAAATAAAACACCTTAGAATATTTGAACAGATTCTAATAAAGTATATCAACTGCGCAGAACAGTTCAGGTTACAGTAAGGAGGCG
>PRKT01000778.1:0-12383 GCA_003671525.1 Saccostrea glomerata
CAGGTTCACAATGTCAGGATTACATTCATTCATTCCTGAAAATTTCAAATCTCTATTTTGCGTCGTTTTCTCAGAATAGGACATATCAGTATTGCAGCAAAATGTCGAAAATACGTCATATTTACCGAACGGAAATGAATTCATGAAAAATTTTAAAAATCCTTTCGCAAGATATTGTTTCCTATCATCTCTGAAAGTTTTATAAAAATCCTCCGAATTGTTACTGAGATACAGGTGTAGGGAAAAAAAATACTAGCCCCTTGTTGCCCCTCAATGCGTAATATATGACGTCACCAGTATGATATATAATTGAAGGTCGTTAAGAAGAATATTTTTGTTTCAATAATGTATCACAAAATATTGATCGTTTAAGATTTATAATGAAAATTGTTTTGGACTCTTTTTATCCCTAATTTGATGAGTCAGCTCTTTTTAATTGATATCATTTGAAAGATCTTGTCATTTTGCACAATTATTGTTCAGTATGTTTTGACAAAATGACTATACTTTTTAAGATATGATACAAAATGTCTCGAAAATTCACTCCTGATTCGTTTCCTAAATTTCTACCCCTAGGCCGTTTCCATACTACACATTTTTGGAAAATTTGAAAACCCAGGTGCATCATGGAAACATGTCCTCTATAATCTCGTAAAATTTCAGTATTCTAGCTTAAGCCGTTTTTGAGTTCTATCACAGACAAGGAGGTCCTCTAAATTTTGATCAAAGGGCGATAACTTGCGACCGGAAGTGAATTTTTCAAACTGGAATTGCCGGTACAAACTTCAGATAGAAAGACATAAAGTCTGAAAATTTGAGCTGAATCGATCCAGCCATCTCTGAGAAATCCTCTGCACAAAATCGGTAAGGAAAAAAATAGTCAGAAAAGTGAAAAAGAAGCAAAATAGAATAATAGAAGGGTCTTCCGCTGAAACGGAAGACCCTAATAAAGGTAAAAAAGAAACCTAAGAATAATAGAAGGGTCTTCCGCTGAAGACGGAAGACCCTAATAATAATAATAGGATGATTGCAGTGGAAATTGTTTACGCATTTTTGAATGACGTACACTCATATAATTCTTGCATGTATATTGAGTAAAATCACCTTTAAAAGGTAATTCCACCCTCCTGTGATGTCATAGGTTTTTGCAAAAAACTATTATTAAATAAAATTCATACGCGATAGAATAATAACGTTTGAAAGAATGATTTTCCATAGGTGTTGTAATGATAAATATTTTAAATTAAAAGAAAACAAGATGTGTTTGTGAAACACTGATGCCCCCAAATGGAAACATAGCAAAGATTAAATTTTAAATGTTAAATGCAAATTTAATCGATACCACAAATAGGGTATGCTCACTTGAAAACAATTGTAAAATTTGAAAGTAGGCCAATGTTAAAGTGTTTACAATAATTTCTGATACGTCAATTTGAGATGAATCCTTGCCACGCATTCTGGATGTGGATGACGACCGGGAAACCGAAACAAGGAAACTCCAACAGGAAAGGCCAAATGTCCACAAGTGACAATGGATAGACATTTTCTCTCCTCTCAGACAACCAAGGTATTCATGGTTGATTTGTTTATAACATTGTCATATTTATTACAAAATGTCCGAAATGGAAAAATGAAATTTATTTATGTTAATTCGTGTGGCCTGAATTTAACAGAAAAAAGAGAAAAATTATATACCTGGTTATTAGATACAAATATAGATGTTTTTTTTATCCAGGAAACACATTACATTGAGAAAAATGAATTTCAATTTAATTGTAAATGGCCCGGAAATTCTATTCATGCTTATTCGGATTCAAGCTATAGTAGATGTGTCTCTATTTTATTGAAAAAAAAATTAAATGCCGAAATACTTGATACGCATAAATCGAAAGATGGCAGAAAACTACTAGTTAACATGAATGTTAATGATACAACCTACACTCTGGTCAATGTTTATGCACCAAACATAGAATCAAACAGAGTTGATTTTTTTAAAAGGTTGAAAACATTTATTAATAGCCATGCACTTTATCAGTCACATATTATTCTATGTGGAGACTTTAATTGTAATATAGATAATACAACTGACAAGAGTGCTTAAATTCTAAAAGATTGTGTAAATATCTTAAATGTTAAAGATTTATGGTTGAACAGATATGAAAAGCTAGATGGTTTTACATGGTGTGATGCTAATGATACTCCAAAAAGTAGAATAGACTTTGTCTACATAACTGATGAACTACTAATATATTTTAAAAATATATCAATCAGAAAGATTCCCGGAACACATAGCAATGGGATATTTTAATTACAACAGAAACAGTTATAAAAAGATTTGATATTGTTCAACACATGCCGCTTTTAGACAGTGGCTATATAAATAGACATAGGCTATTGCTGGTCTGTGTAAACACACGGGGACCCTAGCGGCGATTTTTGAAGAGTCAAAGTACTGAAAGTAGACTTATTTCCATGTTTGAAAATAAAATGTACATAGTTAACAAATACTTTCAAGTTATTTCAAAGACATTTCATTCATGGATACAAAGCCTAATTCCTGATATTTGCCGTTATCAATATATCTCGCCTCATGAATATTCATTGCATTTCGCATTAACCAGAAAAGAACATAGGATAGAGTTCTGTAAAATAAACATAACTTTGCTTAAAATGGATTGCAATTTCTGTAAATAGTTCGACTTATGTCGAAGTTTAAATTCTAAAATAAAGTACAGGTAATGATATTACAAACCGAAAGTACAGGTTTGGAAATTTCCAATTCTAGTGTCACCTTTCGTGGAAAGAGGTTTGTCTTTTTTTGATAAATATCCCTTGTTTTTTTTTCTCATTTGTGATAAGTTCGTTGTTCATGTTGTTAAAAAGTCATAAGTATTTGTCATTTTTCTTATCCAAAACTGGTCATATAACTGTAATAGTTTTACAAATAGAAATTACTTAAGGCAAAGGGATTCCTGTTGGAAATATAATTTTTTGGGGTAACGATATCCTTTCGTTTCCCTTCACGATGCTAAGGATTCTTGAAAATGGCTGAAGTACCCATTTCCATTGTTCTAGCTGGAAAATCTCAAAGTAAAGGCAATGGAGAGTTGATGATGCAAAAATACACTGCATTACGCTTTAACCGGGTCTTACGTATCATAGGCATAAATGATAATCCTTGGATCGGAAGTGCAAGGGTTACTACAATGCGCTAAATTAGAGGCTACTACAATGCGTTAAGTTAGAGAAAGTTCGACCTAATAATCTGAAAAACAGGCATTTAAAAATGGCAAAGAATAATTCCTTCGCTCAGATCTCGATATTAATTAACCTCATATCGTAGAAATTTAGCAGCAACTGTTGTTTAGGAGAATCTTGCACGTTGTAATTGATGCGTGGCTGGGAAGGAAGTGTTTTAACAGCCATATGATACTTTATGTTATTTATTTTTATCAAACTCTGATGTTCTGAAAAGTGAATTTAGCCTTACTGTTTTCTTCTTTGAAATTCATTAGATAAAAAATTCAATTATTTGTAGATTACTGATTGTTGCGTTTGTTTTGCCTCTCACTATAAAAGACGTACCAAAAACATTTGAAAGAAATGAAAATATGATTTCAAATTGTATTGTCGAAGAGGTTTTTGTTGAGGACTGTAATAAATATTAAATCGTCAAATGTACTTTTACATTAAAGATATACACATAACAAATTTACACGACAAAAAAGAAAAAGTTTTTGTTTAAATGTAGTTGCATTATATCGTAAGAACATTCCTATTTGGGAGAGAAGTTAAACTTTTTATTTACTTCTCTCATTTTCTTGATTCTGTGTTTTGGAAGACATTTATTGATTTAAAGTAATGATATGTTTTGACAATTGTATTCAGAATACCGGTAATTATTCTTTTGTCCCATTGAACTAGATCAATGTATAAATCCAATACATTATACACCAGAGCCCATTGTAAAGTCAATCCACTACAGACAGGGACATTTAAGAACATTTGATTCAACTTTAATCAGGTAACAATTTTACAATCCAAAATTACTTATTGAAAGTAATTTCCTTCAGAAAAAAATATTTATCTTTCAAATGAGAAATGTAAGTATAAGATTTGTTGACATTAATCCTTGGAATTTTAGGGACTCTGAAGATTTTAATAGCCATATATTTGCATTTTTAGCTGTATAATTTTTCACCAAATACTCTTGAATTAAAGAGAGGACGAATGCCTTACTGTTTTAATATAGTATTGATAAATTACTATTCCTCTTCTTTGATTGAAAAAGCTAAAGTCTACTTCTTTTGTTCTGTTACTTAAATATATTTCAAATTCCTGCCATTTCATTATGTAAAACTATGTCGAAATGTTTCACATTCGTTGTTTATCAAAGTTGGTGTTTCTAGTACTGTGTCATAAAATAAATATAAAGCTAAAATGATTTTGAAATTTTTTTTTATAAGGATACAGGACGGCTTGGTTGCTTTGAAGACTCCAAAAATAGTTTACACTTATCAAGAAACAAAGGAAGTATTTCACTACATCACAGAAAAGTAAATATCATCTTCTTAGTATCCCCATTCAACAAATATGTAATATGTTAACTTGATTAATAGGGGATTTTTTGGAATTCAGAATATTGACTGACCATCAAATTCCGAGAACAAGATAATTGAAGCAACATATTGCAGGTTAATAACGATTTTTGGGAGTTGAACTACACATGTTCAATCTCCCATGGTCATCACGCATTTAACATGCGCAGTGATTTGTGTTGATTATATAGAACCGAAAGCGAGGCTACCGTGTCGACTATTAACTCCGATGATATTAAAAGAAACCATGAATAATCATCCGCCACAAATAGTTCATGTCATTTTCTCCTGAGTTGATCTTATTTTCGTAATGCTAGTAAATGTAATGATAAAGTAATCTTATTTTGAATATAAGATTTCGTTCAAAGTAAAACTAAATTATAAAGAACCTCAAAAGTTTTTCGTAATGGAACTCATTTTTAGTGCAGCGTCATACACTGAAAGAGATACGAACGACAACTCTACATACTGATAGCAAGCGGTAAATCTAGTCTTCCCGACGCCCGACAGAACCGGAGGTATAGCAATTTCTTTTTTACCGGTGCACAGAATTTATTCAAACTTTTCATGAACATTTTCATGGTTTCATTAATGCATACAAACTTACGGAAACATACGTTTTTATTACTAAATCAGCAGTATCACCTGCCAAAAACGGTAAATCTAGTACTCTGTTATACATGTTAAAACCAAAAACGGACACCGATGTTTTCGTAAAATCGCAATTAAAAACAACAAAATGAAGTATATTTTTTTTTAATTAAAGGAAAACCTCATTTACATACCAGATAATTTGTACGCACCTTAATTCTCACATAAAGCACTGTTTTTATGTTTGGTCATTAAATATTTGTTTTTAACTTGGTATTGTTTTTTTAGCTCACCTGAACCGAAGGCTCAAGTGAGCTTTTCTGATCACATTTTGTCCGTCGTCCGTCCGTCCGTCCGTCTGTCTGCCTGTCCGTCCGTCTGTAAACTTTTCACATTTTCGACTTCTTCTCAAGAACCACTGGGCCAATTTTGACCAAACTTGGTACAAAGCATCCTTGGGTGAAGGGAAATTTAAATTGTCAAAATGAAGGGCCCAGTCCCCTCACAAAAGGAGATAACCAAGAAAAGACAAAAATAGGGTGGGGTCATTAAAAAATCTTCTCAAGAACCACTGAGCCAATATGGCTGAAACTTATGTGGAGGCACCCTGGGATAGTGTAGATTCTAAATTGTTCAAATCATGACCCCCGGGGGTTTGGAGGGGCCACAATGGGGAATCAAAGTTTTACATAGAAATATATAGGAAAAATCTTTAAAAATCTTCTTCTCAAAAACCACTGGGCCAGAAAAGCTGAAACTGATGTGGAAGCACCCTGGAGTAGTAAATCATGACACCAGGGGGTAGGGCAGGGCCACAATATGTATTACAAGGGGAAAATCTGGTAAAGAACAATATGACAAAAGATTCTCAGGTGAGCGATGTGGCCCATGGGCCTGTTGTTCTTTACAATATTAAAAAAGATTAAGTTCTGACGTACTCCATGTATAATGTTCGTGTAATTGAATTCACAGAGAATTCACAGAGGAGTTTTATATAACAAACCCGTTAGCTCTTAAAAGGATGCTGTGTTAGAATCCACATTTTATCAACATTGATAGTATTCCTGCGAAACTGAAATTATCAGAACACATGGGTAAAGGTGCCAAGAAAAAATATATTACAAATTTGAAGACTGTGAGCAGTGAGTTATATAAATGACCAACCGCCTCTAACATGAATATAATGGCAGTGTCCATGTTTTGCAATAGGAAACCCAAAATATGTGTAGGATGAAAATTAAAGTAATAGAAGGTGTACAACGGCAATATGTAATAACGATTCTATGAAAATTTCGTTCAGTAGTGTAAGAGGAGTTGTGGATAACCGATAGGTATACATAAAGCGTAACAAACAGGTGGACGGAAATTCCGATTAATAGATACTCTCCCGCTTTTCAAGCAGGGAGTATGAAAAAGAACTAATTTAGGCAGGCAAGCATTATGGCCCATGCATTTTTTTTTGCTATTTAATGTCTCTGAATGTCTTTCTCAAGATTGTTGCAACTCAAAAAATCTGAAACAGTTGTCTGTATTTGAAATAATAATATTGTTCACTCTCTTAACCTCCCGATCATATGTTTTCTTTTACACCATGTTCAACTCTCATGAGTTCAGTACTTTGATTTTTAATGTGATCTCTGTGTTAAGAACAATGACGAAATATATAGTTTCGCTAATCTGTTTACATATAATGAACACCATCCTATTAACTTTGCCATTGTTAATCACAGGGATGCCTTGCTGGTATTGTCTTTTACAGATTATCATTCTACAGTAAATTAAATGCCATCAATGCACCAAAACATGATTTTCACACAACAATATGCATGATTTAGGTTATTTAGTGGATTAAACATGGCAAGCCGCAGTAATCGAAGTCAAGGATTTGAAACCATGCAGAACAAACTGAATTGTAAGAACATATGTGCATCCTTATAATGATTTACTATTTTTCTATATAATATTTGCTAATGGAACAAAGGCTGTGTTGAAAGTTTGCATATATTGGACGCCATTCATTTAACTTTGACAGTATTTATCACAGGGAGGTCATGTTTGCAGTATACATTGCCTTTATCCGATTGTCATCGGACAATGGATTAAATTTCATTCATACACCAGCCCACAATATACAATAAGAAACGTCAATAGATTTTTTTGTAATCTGAGAGGATTAGATATTGCACGTCACAAATAAGTTGTTTTCTGTAGGAAAGAGACCCTGTTATATTAGAAATAGGTAGATTTAAATTCATTAAATGCCATAAAAAAGCACAGTGTTAGGTCACTCTACTGAGGTTGATTTTTGCATACAAAATTATTTTTCTTTTGTTCTTTTGAAACTATACCTAGATACAAATCATTAAATGTTACAACAATTTAAAGGGCATTGTAAAATCATGCAATTTACCGATGACGGGGACATTTAAAAGTATTTGATTTAACTTTAAAAGATTCCTACTACTAAGTAATTTTACCAAGACAAAGAAATTCCTGTCAGAAATATATAGTTTATTGGTTCACATTCAGGAATACTGATCTAATCATGATTGCAAAAATGTTTCAATATTCAAATGATATCTGTAAATATAACAATGATAAATATTCAATCATGCGTTCAGTAGCAATAGTACTGGAATTTACGTTCATTTTTTAATATGTTTACTTTATCAAATATGACTAAAGAAAGCCTTTATCAATGACTGTAACGATACAATATTGATAGATAGGAGTTGTTCTTCTTTGATTGAAATTTAACAGAGGAAAAATATTTCTATAGATTGATCAGATCATACTGTAACATTCATTCATGTAAATCACATACTGATACAGTGGTAAAGAAAGATACGTTTTCTTATTTCAGATATTTCATTACTTTCGAAATGTACCACAAACCTCGTTTATCAGAGGCTGTGTATGTAGGATTGTGTCATAAAGTAGGAAGTCCTACAGAAGTGAGGATCAGGAGAGATGTGGTGGACACTGAAGAGTTTGTAAACATCACAATGAAGGGGTTTGTCAAAATGAGGAGTGGTAGTATGCGTGAGGGATTCAGACTGAAAACCTCAGATAAAGATTGGATGTTGTGGTTTCCGAAGCACAAGGTTATCTGTGATCTCTCTCAGATCAGTCTCTATCGTATCCCTCCACACACTGTGATTCTAATGGAGTGTGATGATGTACCACCAGGGTATACCAGACTTAAACTGATTAGTCCAACAGAACGCGTAAAACTTAGATCATCTTGCGTATCTATGAGTAATGAAGTTTATATTTCTAGTGCATTATTCCGCGAAGGTCATTTACAAGATCTCAGATCCAGGGATACCCTCCATGCCTCTTCTTACACTCATGGACCTTGCACTTCTTTCTTCGGAGATGCAGAAATCGACTTAGCTATTTGTCTCCAGTCTCATCACTGGCCTGCATTAGCACTGCCATGGATACAAAGGTGTCGTCAGCAAGGTTGGCCATCCGATACGGTTGTATCAGAAATATTAAGCGGGGGGTTCCACGTTGTTCCTATCGGCAGCACACCTGAAAATGGGCTAGAATGGAGAATATCATTCTCTCTAGCAGAACGAAAACTTGTGTATTCAATGAATCATTGTCAGTTTCTGTGTTATGGTCTTTTCAAGTTTTTTCTAAAGGAAGTAATTAATGTTCAAAATGTTAAACCTATTCTATGTTCATATTTCATTAAAACATGTGTATTTTGGGTAATTCAGAATAATACTTCTTTGACATGGTCACCTGATAACTTATTGTCCTGTTTCTCTGAATGCTTTAAATTATTGATACACTGGGTATATAAAGGAGAATGTCCAAATTTTTTAATTCCACAAAACAATATGTTAAGATTGAAAATGACTGACTCTGTAAAAAATGAATTGTTCAATCAGTTGTTTGATTTGTATTGTTTAGGGATACCGTGCTTACTATTAAGTAAAACCCTGAGACCTTACCTTAGTAAGGCTATCTTAGACAGAACATTGATTGTCTGTACAGACGAGAGCAGTATTATGTCAGATACACAGTTAGATATATGCTTCTTTCAAGAATCACCGATAACCAAACATATTCAAAGCATTAAGGAATTCTGCGTTTATATGAAACAAATTAAAAGAATAATTACCGGAAACTTGACACCATATCAAATAGTTACAGTACAATTTATGACATCACGTATTTTACAGGGCATCACTTTCTTGATTCAGAGTAAAATTCCTCCAAGAAAATATCACAATCGGGTTTATTACATAGCTAGTAGGGTGTCTTTATTGCTTAAGGTTTAATGCAGGTTTTGTTGTGTGTCAGACACTTTGTATCTTGCTATGTACTTTTACAGAAATTATAGATTTGAACGTTCACTAAGTATTTTACAAAAAGCAAAGGAGAGAATGTTACAACCATATATAATGTATGGAGAAAATGTAAATGCAAATGTGTACAACCAGTGCATGTCTGGGGTGCCTCTAAGTAAAAAGATAAGTAGAGCTGTTGTGAAAAATATTGTGTTAAGGAATAAGAATACTTACATTAATGAGCTGGTGATGGAGCAGCAAATCAGTATGAAGAATGGTGTTGTTGTGTTACGAATCCCACCTCTAGTGATGTTACACACGTTGTTTATACTTAATCATCACAAACTGGGTGACACAGTGAGGTCACAACAATCTCTACAGGATCTACAGACTCTGCTGCGCGTTGACAACGGAGATAACGTACCTACTGATCTTAAAGGCATTTCGTGGCAAATACTTGGAATCTGTCAACAAATCTGCGGGGACTATGAGGGATCGCTGCAGTCTTATTAATCTTCGTAACAACAAAAATACAATTTTATGATTCAGAAAACAACAGCGTTAAGAATGAGCACACTTCCTCATTAACATGTGTAATTGTTTTTGATTTATATCAAAGAGGTTATTGGAATGTGTTCTTTAAATAATTTTGGTTTTTCCTGTTGAACTGAACAGGAATTACTTTTGTTCATGTAATGATGATAAATCTGAAGAATAGTGTTCTTCAGCTTAACATTATGCAATTTTTAAAATAAAAGAATAACATTATAAATTTTGACAATTCGTATGGTCTTTTATATTCCCTATCCAGAGTTGTCCTTACCGCTACCCTCCTACATACACCTCCGTCAACGCTTGTGATGAAAAATTCTTGAAAAAATTGTAAAAGATTAAAGGTTGTATTGATAACTGTTTTGAATCATATGTTTTAAACATTTCACAGTTTTTGGATGTCTGTATTCCATAAATTCTTTTTAGTAGCCCCTAACAGTGCTGTGTATTGCTTTTTGATTTCGTTAAACGGTTTTGCCGTGGTTATTAAAAACCAGTCTATTTATTGCTTTTGTAAAGTTTTAAGTGGCAACTGCTACTGTTCTCTTCCTTTATTATAAGTACAAACCAGTAAAACTACCGTCTTGACAGATACATCTGGTTCCCTTGAAGTAATATGTACAATAACTTGAGATACACAGATGGGCGGAATAAGCAAAAACTGTGCTATGTAAATAAATTATGGAACACCAAGGCAACTTCATAATTTTTAATTATATGAATATCGAATCTGAACTACAGAATAAAATGGGATTTGTTATATAAAAAGGCAAAATTTTTGCAAGTGAAATAAAAGTTTTTCACATATTTTATAGTGCGTATCCCAAACTACAAAATGCTTTTACGGAACTCTGGAAATATTAGATGCACTGCAACGAGAAATCAAGTTCTTGACATGAACTCCACACATAAATATATTAAATTAACACCTATTGTAATGTAGCGCTTCGTTGCTGTTTTCTTTGCTCAACTAGAATAAAGTGAAGCTGTACTCCATCCACTGATGAAGAGTTATTGACCCTGACACAGCGTTTTCGTGAATAAGACAGCTCTACTGGTATCTTTTTTCTTGATTTTCGAATTACACCTGAATTTTCCTTCTTCAAGTACAATTGTTAGCTCTACTTGTCAGAGACCAGAAGAGCTTATGCGATAGAAATGCGTCTGTCTGTCTGACTGTGTTTCTGTCTTTCCGTCTTTAATCAATTTCTGAAATGCTCCTCCTCGTACACTTTTGGTCTGATTTCAATATAACTTGGCACAAAAGTAGACTACACTAAGATACATAATCCTTTATATCGGTTTTTGATTTCAATCAACAGTGTTGCCGTGTTTTCTGAAAATAAAATTTCTTTGAAATACTTTCAAAATGCTACTCATCCTACAGTTTTGGTCAATCTATCTGGGCACACAGGTATACTATATGGAACGCCATGGCTGCCTTATGTTAGATGATTATATTATATGCTGTGGGTTTATAATTATATGCTGTGGGTTTATAATTACATGCTGTGGGTCTATAATTATATGCTGTGGGTTTGTTATTATATGCTGTGGTTTCATTATTATATGCTGTGGTTCTATAATTATATGCTGTGGGTCCATTATAATATGCTGTGGTTTCATTATTATATGCTGTGGGTCTATAATTATATGCTGTGGGTCTATTATTATATGCTGTGGTTCTATAATTATATGCTGTGGGTCTATAATTATATGCTGTGGGTCCATTATTAAATGCTGTGGTTTCATTATTATATGCTGTGGGTCCATTATTATATGCTGTGGGTCTATTATTATATGCTGTGGATCTATTATTATATGCTGTTGGTCCATTATTATATGCTGTGGGTTTATAATTATATGCTATGGGTTTATAATTATATGCTGTGGGTCTATAATTATATGCTGTGGATCTATTATTATATGCTGTGGTTTCGTTATTATATGCTGTGGGTTCATAATTATATTCTGTGGCTGTATTGTTATATATTCTGTCGGTTCATTAGAAACTATCTATTCAAATCTGGACTTCTAGTTTTTTTTAGTTTACTTGCTCAAAAATGGCGGCTAACCGTAATAGGAATGAGAGAGTGGAGTGTTGAATAGGAAGGCATTACCTGATTGGTTTAAATGAGGAACATGTATGTCATGTTTTTTTTTTAAAGTAAAAATATTAATGTTTGAAATCAATAAGGGAATGTATGAATATTACAGAAATATATAAATACCAGGGAGATTGTAAGAGCGGGGTGGGGGGGTGGGGTGATTTTTTTTTATGGAATGTAGGAATATAACAGAAATATAGAAATACCAGGGGAGATTGTAGGAGTGGGGG
>PRKT01000778.1:18114-29735 GCA_003671525.1 Saccostrea glomerata
CCACAGCATATAATTACAAAACCACAGCATATAATTATAGACCCACAGCATATAATAATAGATCCACAGCATATAATTATAAACCCACAGCATATAATAAAAGAACCACAGCATATAATTACAAATCCACAGCATATAATTATAAACCCACAGCATATAATATAATCATCTAACATAAGGCAGCCATGGCGTTCCATAATACTACACTTGAATACATAATTCTTTATACGCAGCATTGTTAGGGCTTGAAAAAGGGGCGGGGCCTAATTTATACAGAGAATGTTAACTAAAAATAGAAATTTCTCTGAAAAACTTCTAAAATGCTACTCCTATTGTTTTAGTCTGATTATGATATAATCTGGCATACACGTAGACTACACTGAGATACATATTTATCAGTTTTTGTGTTTTTAATTTCAATGAACCATGTTGCCATGGTATATAAATTAAAAAATTCTGTACAAGTTTATTAAAAGCTACTCTATAGTTTTAGTTTTATTGCAATCACTACAAAAGACTACAAAAGAGATTTTATCAAGGATCATTATTGTATTTATTGCTTTTGTAAAGTTTTATGACCCAAATGCTACTTTTCTCTACCTTTATTACAAGTACCAACCAGTAGAGCTACAGTCTCGTCTCGACAGAGATTTCAGGTTTATTCTTTGATATCCAAAGATTTATACGTGGATTTCTTTAATTAAGTTTATCTCATATGGATAAGTGCATAATTTGTTATTTTAAGTATTTGGATTATTTGCAATAAACGGCCATGACAAGCTCGCCAAACAATCCGTATAGTTTCTCATAAATATAGAAAGGAATACCATGTATGACCTCTCATGCTTCCTGCACTATCTACGCATAGATTTACTTGTATATTATAGGTACAGTTCTATTTAGGTTTAATATTCACAGTCTCGAAATAATTAGGTATATTTCGTAAGGATAAGCCAGGTTATTTTTAGCACAATATGCATCTGAATTTTATTATGGGTCATAAAGGATAAGTCTGATTTCTTTCGTACAACTAATTTGGTGTCATTGAGCATGCTCATTGCCAGCTTCCTCTTCCGTCATCCTCCAAAACATTTTGGAGCAGAATTTTTTCTCGCTCATCGTCAAATTAAAGAAGGTATTTTCGAACAAGTGAAGTAAGTAGCATTGGATTCATATTTTGGGATGTCTTTGGTCCTATAACACATCTGGATGTGCCGATAAATTGAATACCGCGTGTTAGCGCTGTATGACAATTTGTCGTCACGGCCAGGTGTGTTATAGGACTGAATACATCTCAAAATATGAATTAATGCTTATATTTACATTCTCTTATTTTTCATTTTCATAATTGTTTATTACTGTAATCTTTAAAATACGTCCATACTTTCAAAATTTTCTGTCAAACTATTTTTTTTAATTTAAATACCTTTGATAAGTCACGAACTAACTAAAACATCCAAAAAGGACATATCTTTGCAGGTGAATTTTCATACAACATATCTCAAAGTACAAACCTCTAAAACTTCAACGGACAAAATTGATCTTAAAGAAGTGAGATATCATATTCATTTTGCTATGCACCAAATCACATTTAATTTATGTTTAAACTTATGAAAATCAGAAATATTCATTTGCCAAGAGAATATTTAAAATCTTTACTGGAAAACATTTACAAATTGATGTTGAATCTGCCCACGTCTTTCAAAAAAAAAATCTAAAAAAGTCTTTATTTTTGATATTTCTCAAAATCGAAATTGTTTAGATGTCATTTTTTCTTTAAAAATTTTATGAATAATATCAAAGGTTAACAAAAACATTTTAAATATCAATTTTTCAATCATTTTTGGAGAAAAAAATTAAAAAAATAAAATTAAAAAGATGATATAGGCTTTAAATTAATCAAAATAGATTTCAAGTTAGTTTGTTTAAAAAACAATTAAAAAGCATTAGGTCCATTAAGGCTATTAAGAATTTTGCGTCTGTGTATTACCAAATGACATACAGTTCCTACGGACAGAGTGCAAAGTGTGAAAATTTTCATAACGATGTTTAATGCTCAATTACATTTAAATAAACAAAAAAAGAAAAAATAAATAAACAAAAAACTATTTGCTATATTATTTTCAATCATCCAGATAGATTTTTTCAAGAGATAAGTGATAATCAGAATTTTATATTGGTGTGTAAAATTATACCGGACCTTCCTTAAGGTGGAATATCCCTCTGATAAGAGAGATAACTCTTCTGACAAGAGAGATAACTTTCTGCAGACCTTTTGTCATAAAATCCAGTGAATCCAATGTCATGTCAGAATTTACAAGCTTCATTCAAACGGACCAATTTAGAGTCAACTCAATCAAACCGATTTTTCTGTACAAATGTTGATTTCTAATTTCTACTGCTAGTATATTTATTAATTATTTATAATAGTTTACATAAAACATTTATACTCATTTGCTTTAAACAGTGTAAATTGAGAAATCTCTATCTCTTAAAGTATAATTCTTTTAATTGTACAGAAATTTCAGATGCAGTTTTGTTTATAAACATTTAATTAATATTTTGTTTCATTAAAAATTAATTACAAGGGCGATAACGGAACGATAAGTCTTGTTTATGGATGCGTGTTATTTTATGCCCTGTTCACACGGAGAGTTTAATTCGAATTAAATGTAAAGTTACTGCGAATTAGCCTCGCTTAGCGTTCACACGTAGAATTTAATGCGAATTAGTTTAATTCGAATTAGTTTACTGCGCATTAAATTACTTCGCATTAGCTCCGTGTGAACGCCAACCGAAGCTAATTCGAATTAAATTCTGAGACATGCGTAATGGCAAAATTAGGTTAAATGCCACATTTCCGTAGTCAGATTGAAGTATTTTTGCAATTTTTGAGCGAAAAACTAAGAAAAATTGTGTTAATCACTAAAATGTGTGTACAGACATTATGCCAGATGCATCTAGTCCTGCAAAAGGTGACGTGATTTGCAAATGACGTCATAATAGCTTTACTGACGCCTGGCTTTAGAAGTAGAATTTTAATTCGCATTAGTTTACTTCGCATTTGCTGCCGTGTGAACGCAATTTAATCGCATTATTTTGATTCGCATTAGTTTACTTCGCATTAATTTACTGCGAATTAAACTCGTCGTGTGAAAAGGGCATTACATGCACAGAAAACAATTTGTTATTCTGATTTAAAAAGCAGAGCTTCAGTATGTTTTCTAATTGGAATTAGATAGGTATGAGAGTAAATATTATTTTTATGCATGCCTCATATTTCTAATTTAATTGTGAGATAAAAAAATAATTAATCTTTCTATTTACCAAATCAAATTTTCGTCACATCATGATTTAACACATTATTCATTTCTGAAAAAGTAAGCAACGCTTCATATTTTAAACTATTTTCCATTTGAATTTAATGCTATAGCTGTTGCTGAAAATCAATGTCTGGATTTAAAAAAAAGTCGTGAAAATTTAAGCAGAGGGATATTGCCCCTTAATGTGAATTTAGCACCTTCAAAATTGGTGTTCTTTATAGACGTAACAGTCGTTTTTGACGTTTGTGACGTTGCAAATTAAATAACGCAAGCGAAGACTGCAAGGAAAAAAAGTGACAAATTAATTTTAAAAGCACATTTGTTGTATTTATTGATTTAACTGGGCTATTATTTTTAAATTAAATTCAGTCAAAATAATGCACATTTTAATATTCTAGAGTATTGAAAATGCATATAGTTCCTCCTGTGTATTATAAAGCGCAATGAAAAGGTTTCGCGAGTGTTATGAAGATTTGATTTCTAATGGATTTCATAAAGAAAATTACACTGAATGTTAATAGTGCTTGTTGAATTATTTCATTCTAATTTACCGCTGTATCAGTAATTTGACCAGCTAAAGTACATTAAAAACTTGTAAAAATTGGCATTAGGTATTGGCCATCTTGAATAAATATTGGTTTGAAATATGCTTAATTAAAAATATAAATAAATAAGATTAAATTGCCAACAATCATATATGAAAATGATGATTATAATAATAACAAAAAAAAAATAATAAAATAAATATAAAACAAAGAAATAAAAAGTGTAATAATTTATGTGCCATGTTACGAGTGAACAATTCAAGGGCATCGAAGGGGAGGAGTCCATATGCAAGGACCAGATCCAGTGTAGCCATCATGCAATCTGCAAAGCAATCTCAAGAAGTCAGAATGCCCATGCAGCCAGAACCTCCAGTAGTAGTGCGATTTCCATGTCATCGGTCGCCGAAATTGCCTCCACTGCAGGACTGAGTTCATCAATAGCCCAGTAGACAATCACTCAAGCCATCCCAGTATCTGTCGCCTCAGTAATCAGTTGCATCCCAACAATCTATAGCTCCAACAGGTACAAGCAATTATGACATAGAAAAGCCCATGTCTTTTCATAGTGTTGTGTCACCATTAGGGGCTCATGTCCTACAAACTATGAAAGATACGATATGGAATTATGAATATGTTCAATTAAATAAATTGTTGATTAATTATCAACATCAGAGGTTCAACATCAGGTTATATTTCAGGAGGGTTCATTTCAAATCAAACCTAATCATAAAGAAAAAAAAATTAAAAACATTTCACAGTGGAAAGATGCATTTTTGATATATGCATCAGTCTATTGCATCAAACACCAAACAGATGCTACGGATCTGTTTCATTACACTGTCACCATTAGAAAAGCAGCTGAGAGGTCACCTAATAGTTTAGCTTGGAGGGAATATGAAGTTCAGCTTAGACTTAAAACATCCATTGAGACTTTTTTGAACTGGGGCTCAGTAGATGAAGAATTATGACTCTTTTTTATGCAGCCAGTTAATCAATCAAAGTCAAGTCTCAACCAGCAAAAGCAGTGTAAGTGCTATTCATATAATTAAATTTTCAGGGCCTTTGCGAAAACCTGGGGCTCGTAACATAAAGATTGCTAAGATTTTGACTTAAGTAGGGTCATAAGTAGGCACATTCTTAAGACCTTCCTAAGTACTACTTAAGTCAGTCTTATATCGTAACATAAAACAGACTAAGCAAGGTCTTAGCTAAGTCAGACTTAAGTCGAAAATATATGTTGAGAATAACTTTTAAATCAGAGTTTAGATACATGTATATGTATATAAATTGATTTTAAATTATAAATGAAACATGAATCAATTGAATTTGATTTTTTAAAGAAGAGATAAAATTAATTGGCGATTAGGTACATATAATAATGTTTTTAGTACTGAATTACTTCTATTAAATAATCTTAAAATTGGGAATGCTTAATTTAAGGATGTGGAAAGGACAGGACTTTTTTTAAAACAGGAAGTGATGGACCACTCGTAGATCAAATGATGCGGGGGGAGGGGGGGGGGGGCAGATTTTCATTCTTATAAAGTTTAACACTGAGTATGCGCAGTTATAATCATTAGTAATGATGCATCTAATACGATTTATTATACTTGACATAATGGATCAAGCTCTGAAAAAAAAATCCTGAATCCGCCCTTACTGTGTTCAGTTTATACATTGTTAAATAATTACATATCGTTTTGAGAAGTGTTCACTGCATGTGCTAGCTAATGGGGGGGTTAACGAAATATTTTTAGTTTTGGTGGGCACCACCAAGCAAATGTAATTAATGAGAAAATATGTCATCTCATATAGTTTATACTCTCAAAAAATTAATTATTGGTGGAGTCCATCTCCCCCAGTAACACCCCGGGGTTAAAATCTTATGATACATAATGTCTTGCGTTTAATTAGCATTCAGAATTAAGCTGAGTGTACAAAATATATCTGTGCAATATGATTTTGTTTAATAAGGGACTTTTAATACTATTAGCTAAAGCAGTATTACACTTTATAATATTTACAACATAACACTTAAAGGTGAGCGCTGTCAGCGGTGTTGAATGGACATCAGAAGATGTTCGAAAAAAATGGAGAAATGTATCTACTAAGAAGAAGGGCTCGGAGGGAAGCAAGGAAGACTGGCGGAGGAGTGTCATCAGCGGAAGCGCTCACCAACACTGAGATAAAGATTGCTGAAACCATGGGCAAAACCGCCGTTGAGGGAATTCCCGGGGGATATGACACAGGTGCTTGCAGCACCCCTCAGTCTGTTGATATTGTCAACGAAGAAGACAGGTGAATCACATTCATTGTTGTTTATTATATCTTCATTTTTAATAAGATATTATTGAGATACATACTTTTGAATATTTTGAGAAATTAGTAAAACTTGTTAATGAACAGTGAATTACAAGATCAAAGTCAAAGTACATCCAGCCAATCAACTTGCAGTCACGGTGAATGTAGTAGGGAATCCTCATCCAATGGTATCCACAAGAGCTCCAAAAGAAAGAGACCCTCAGCCTTTGATTGAGAGCAGGATCCTATCGAAATAGAAAAGGAGAGATTAGAGGTACAAAAAATTAATTTACGATATCCTGCATTTATTATGCTATGTGTTTGTTCTGAGAAATAACACTTAAACACAATTAAAGTGTCACTATCCATTGTAGATAGAGAAGAAGAGGTTAGAGATAGATGAAGAAGGACTGAGGATAGAGGAAAGAAGATGCCAGTTAGAGGAAGAAAGAAACAAACGGGGATTTCTCGTTTGTAACGAAAACAGAAATGTAAAATACTTTATTTTACCTGCAGAGTTCAATGATTTCCAATAAAATTATGTAAATCTTAGTGCAAGATGCTGTCTTGTCTATCTTCCGTCATTCACATTTCCATCGTAGATAAGATTGTCATTAAACTCGATAGGTATCTCATTTTCTGGCAGAGGAATTCTTTTGTTTATGCACATATTGTGCAACACAGCTGTTGCAACAATAATCTGAAATTGAGCTTTATTTCATTAACGTTGCTGTGTTTAAAAGACAAATAAATAATTCAATTACAATAAAGTGTACCTTGCATGCTTTCGTGGGATCAAATAATATAGGTCCACCACTTTTATCAAGGCATCGGAAACGACATTTCCACACTCCAAAACAGCGCTCGATTGTGTTTCTCGCTTTCATGTGACGTGCATTGTATCGAAATTCACTAGGTGTGGAAGGTTGTAGATATGGGGTCAGCATCCAGGGTCTGAGGGGGTATGCCGAATCTCCCAGGAGCCACCCTTCGATTATTTCACCTAAATACAAATATAAATATATTTCATATGTCATATCAAAATTGAGCTCGTTTCATATATATGTATATCAGATAGCATTTAAAATAATGCTTAAAAGTCATTATATTCAATACAAATACTTTCCACATTCACATAGCATTTAAAATTATGCTTAAAAGTTATTGTATTCAATACTTATACTTACCACTTTCAAACTTCAACGAAAGAGCAGAGTCTGTCCATATAAAGGAACTCCCAGGCCACTTGGCCACTAAATTTGTAAATCTGAGGTCGGAGTCACACACACCTTGTACATTTATAGAATGGAAGTTCTTTCTGTTGACATACAAATGTTCATCTTGTTTAGGCGTTCTAATAGGAACATGAGTTCCATCAATACAACCCAAAATATTGGGGAACCTTGATAACTCGTGATAATTTTGCATTACTGTTATTTTCTCTGCATTGGAGTTTGGAAATTTTATATATTCGTTTGCATGATTTGCAATACTTGCTGATACATCTGAAATTACCCGGGACACTGTCATTCTAGACATACCCTGAGCATCTCCTAAAACACTAAACAGACTACCGGTTGCATAGTATCGCAGAGCCGTGAGAACCTGAGTAGAGACACTCAATGCATGGTTTCTTTTCGTCTGACGTTCCACGTCGCATCTAACTAACTTACAAACTCTCTCTATCAAGTCTCTGTCGAGGTGATATCTCGAAATTAAATATTCATCGCCCTCTGTCTCTCCCAGAACACCCTGTCTTGGAATGTCCTGTTCTTTCTTATATTTCTCAAGTGCACGTATAACGCCGCCATACTCGCACAATTGTTTACTTTAGTGAGTAGTGTTTATGACGTGTAAGCATCAATCCCAATAAAATGAATTTTTTGATGTGTGTACCACAGTCTTATTTTGTACAATTAATAATGTTTATCAAAATTATATTAATAAACAAATTATTAAAATCTATATACCTTGCTTTATTTTAATATGCATATGTAAGTCATGTTTATTGAAAATAAAAATTTCAAGGATGTTTAATGCCGGAATTTACCAATATCAAATTCTAAATGTTTGTATGTGGTACTTAAGACATACTTAAGTCACCTCTACCGGCCGCCTAAGTCTTGCTTAAAGTGTGAAATCTTAGCACGCTTCTAGTTACGGTCTTAAGGCTAAGAATGTACTTAAGTCCTACTTAAGCATAGTCTTAGACTTAAGTAACCTTTATGTTACGAGCCCCTGTGTAATACCCCTGTAAAAGTCAACAACCTGCTTTCACTGGTGCATAATTATCCAGATAAAAATGTGGCATGAGTTATCAGCTAATGACTTTAGAAAAGGTTTTTCATTACAATATCAGGGAGGTAGGAAAATTTTGAATACAAGAATATGAAATCTACTTCAGAACAGAGTGCAGAATTGGGAAAGAAAATTGAGAACGAAAGAGGGTGATAAGTAATTAATAATTGATATAAGTACAGGGCCATTTTATGCATATTAGTTAACCTACCACTTTGTAAAATGTGTTAACGTGAAAAAAATGCTTTTAAGCAATTAATACGCTTCATTTTACAATGAAGAGCTAAACATTGCGCAATGGAAATATGAGTCGACCCTCTTTAATTGAAAACCGTTCACGGTACTTCAGTCGGTAGAGCGCTCACTCCGTGATCGGAAGCTCGTGAGTTCGTATCTCGGCTGCGACTGACCTAAGTCGATAAAAAATGGATAGCAACTGTTCCTTCGCCATGCGCTCGGCACTTTGAAGTGAAAGTTGCGAGTCCTTTGGATGAGACCTTAAAAACCTAGAAAAATTCTCTAGAGGGACGTTAAAAAAGATATAATCAATCAATCAATCAATCAATTAATCCTTTATTTAAATGAAAGACCAGTCAGTTATTGAATAACCACAGAATATATATACAAACAAAGTCATAATGACGACCCAAAAATTGGTAAACTTGGACTTTAAACAATTTTTTTATATCCAAATATCAACACTTGTCAAGACGTAGCTTCGTTATAAAAATTACTCGTGCATAGAACAGTCATGTTCTTGCATATTGAATGAATTTGCAGGTGATAGTGCTAACTTGCTTTAACACAAGGATGGTCGAAAATAGAATACTCAAAGATACATATCAGTGGATGTTATTCAAGATGTTCCCACATTTGCTTTTTATCAGATGAATTATGGCCTATTAAGAAAACTTATATATTCATTGTGTCAAAGTGTGACTGACAAACTTGATAATAATTGTTAAGCCTTTCATTTTATAACTTATTTGACTACGTTATATTTCTTCTACAAAGGATCCTAGGTGGCTGTAACTGGCCGAAAAAGAATGCTTAATTTTCTTCACACCTGACCCCATCTTTTAAATTTCTAGGGTTCTGTATTTAATGTCCTGTTCTTAGGTTGGAATCATTTGTTATGTTTTTTGTCTTCAAAATGACTTTTAAATCTTAAAGTTCTGTTTCAAAATCATAATCTATTTTCAATGAAAATTGATAAAATAATCATTAATATAAATATATTTTAATTCTTTCAGTGGATACGATTTACTGTAAGTATATATAACGTTCGGATGACCATTATTGTAATAAAGCTTTTAAATTCTATATTTCTTTAATCTTGTTTTACTTACAATTGTTTATGCATGAAAAGGAGTTTTTTTTAAAGAAAAATTATGATAAATATATTCATGCATTATGTTCAACAGTATATTTCTTTTTTCCTGATAGGTGTGAATTGGACTTCATCGTATGTGAAAGTATTGAATCATAATATAACATGGAAAACCGAGGAGTGCTCTGATTCAGAAAATCAAGTGATAAAACATGATCCTGCTGTTAATTTACTTTGTAATGTAATGAAATAGAAATCATAGTTGATTGAAAAGCCTGTTAAATCGACCAATCGAATCATTTTATATTTAACCAATCAGCGCTTGATATTTTAACCAATCAGAGTTTCAGAATCATCAACCAATCATTAGGAATTAGAAAGAGTATAAATACAGGCACCCATGAAGTATTTGGTTACTTGGTCGTTACTCATTGTTTGAGTAACACCTCCTGGACTAGGTTCTTGGGCTGTGTCGGGAAACAACAGAATTGTTAGTTAAACCACTCAGCTCAGGAACCTAGTTCCTTAATAGTGTGTCTCAGTGACTATTGTGTCTTGGTGACTTAAAATAGTGTCTTGGTGACTTTTAATAAAAGGTGTCTCAGTGACTTTTAGGTTGTGTTTTTTTAGGTAGTTGCAGACTGTGTCGGGAAACAACAGGAGTGTTGCTTAAACCACTCAGTCTGCAACTACAGTGTTATAACTTCATATTTGATTATTTGCCTGATCGTTAGTGATTCAGTTGTGGTTGATTCTTTTCTTATAATTCGTTGTCGTTAAGTTCATATTTGTTTGCTAATCATTTATCCAGATAGGACCGAGGAAAAAGTATATATACATAGTGAATTTAAGTCAGTTTCTTGTTTTAGTTCCATTGTTGTTGAGGTTTGTTTAATTCGATATAAACGTGATTCTTAGGAAGGAATCCTAAGCGGACCCAATTATAAAATTAATCATTTGTACTTTGTAAAAACGTTACAAATTTGGTGGCAGCGGTTTTAGGAATATTACGTTTATATATTTTGTATCAATTGTTGATCTATTATTTGTTTTCATTTTGTGGGCATATTGTAAAACATGGCTGACAAGGACATTACCGACATTGACAAAGAAATAACATTCATAGAGCAAAAGTTACAAGAGTTGAAAAATGACAGTTTAAGCATTCACAATGTAAGTTTAGCCAAGGATACAAGTGCTAATAAAACAAGTACCCCAGAAGTTCGATCAGATACGAAATCAAAAGATTCAGGTTTTGCATCAGGGAGATTTTCTGATATAGACTTTCACGGTGATGTTAAACAGAAAAAGCATCCCATAGGAAAGGTTTCTTGGGAAGATGAAATGTTGTTTGGTACAAGTAGTGTTCCCTCTGATGATGGCAAAAGACCTGGTTATTTAATGTCAACACCAGTCTCTGGAAGTGCAACAGAGTCAAACATTACTAATCGCCGAAAGGATCGTCGCTTTAATAGACAAGATACAGAGACCTGCAACATTTGATGGTACGGGATCCTGGTTAGATTATCGTTCCCATTTTGATGCATGTGCCATGTTGAATAAGTGGACGGATATAGAGAAAGGTTTATATTTAGCAGTTTCCTTGAGAGGACAGGCTCAGGGTGTACTGGGGAATTTGCCTAACACACACAAGCATGACTATGTCTTACTTGTGAATGCATTAGAGGAGAGATTTGCACCCTCGAATCAAAATGACTTGTATAGGACCCAGCTGCGAGAACGCCGACAACGAGCAACGGAAACTTTACCAGAACTGGGACAATCCATAAGAAGACTCACAAGCTTGGCATACCCAACGGCGCC
>PRKT01000778.1:49793-231108 GCA_003671525.1 Saccostrea glomerata
CTCCAGTGTATATAGTATCAATATTTGAAATTGGATGAGGAACGTTCCTCAAATATGTTGTGTTTAGACTAGTAAATCCAGTGTCAATAGTTTGAAGAGGAACGTTCCTCCAGTGTACATGGTGTATATAGTATCAATATTTGAAATTGGAAGAGGACCATTCCTCTAATGCCTAATATTTGAAAATTTATGAGATGCCTACGGTAATAAGTAAATTTGAGAGAGGAATGTTCCTCAAATGCCTGATGTGTTCATTCATAAGGTATTTAAAAATACAAACTGTATGTGCACATATGTAAGAGAGGAACATTAATCAAATGTCTGGTGATAATAAATGTATCTTAGTTTAGAGAGGGGAATGTTCCTCAAATGTCTGTTCATAACAAATGCATCAGAAGTACAGAGAGAGGAACGTTCCTCAAATCTCTGGTCAGAACAAATGCATCTGAAGTTCGAGAGAGGAACGTTCCTCAAAAGTTTGGTCATAACAAATGCACCAGAAGTTCAGAGAGAGGAACGTTCCTCAAATATCTGGTCAGAACAAATGCATCTGAAGTGTAGAAAGAGGAACGTTCCTCAAAAGTCTGGTCATAACAAATGCATCTGAAGTGTAGAAAGAGGAACGTTCCTCAAATACTTAAAAAAAATCTTCAAAAAGGGAACTTGTGGAGACAGATATAAGGATTTTAAGACCAAAATGACTTCAGATTGTAAATGTTGGGTGAAAAAAAAAGGAATTTTGATTTTCCCTTTTTGTTTTGGATTGTGTTATTGGCACTATTTAAAAATAATCATTAAAGTTAGATATAAGATTTTTAATTGAAAAGCGAGATTTTTTTAATAGTACCTCGCTGAAAAAAGTATCCCATGCAACCTCCAAATAAAGTTTAACAATTTATTAAATGACCATGAAATAAAATTATGCTACCATTCTTCTGTAACTTAAACAACGTGAAACAATGTGAATAATCATTGGGGAATTTATCAATGAATTACTTGCAGTTTTTAATTTATAAACAAATTATCAAAAGTGTACATTTATTGTATAAATAAACAGTTAAAGATACCGGGAATCGTGATTTATTCATTTTTTGTTTTGTTGTTTTGTTTGTGTTTATCCGGCCGATTAAGGTTCATAAACCCTCTGCTCACTCATATGAAATTTTTATTTAAGTTTTATGATTATCCAATAGAAAGGTATATGCTGAATAAAATACAAACAATTATAGCATGGCTTGCGGGGCAAAATTTGACAGAAAAGGCACTTAAACTTGACAAATTCATAAAGGAATAATCTACATTTGTGTCATTAAGAGTTATCTCTCTTAATAAAGTATCAATGTACGTTAATGTTTATAAAAATGGTATCAACACCCGCGGTTTCAATCGCCTTAGGGCAGAAAATCTGTGCATGTTATTTCGGTACACGTTCACATTATTGAACATGCTGGTCAACAATGACCCTAATTTCAATCTACCAGTATGTAATGCACAAATAAAATTGATAAATGAAATGTGTATGATTTCTTTCAGGATTGATTAATTTTGAACATAATCTGAGGAATCCACTCTGGTGATTTACTGATGTACATTCTAAAATTTACAAATAAAACTCTTAAAACTGAGTATCTTAAAGATAGAGAAATTCAAAATAATTCAATTGACATGTCAGTAAAAATAATCATGACTGAAAATTAATACTTGGCAAAACTTAGCAAAGAATTTTCTAAAAGCCCCAATACTTAAGAAAATTCCTTTTGAGTATCCCGATAGTTTTGAAATTGGTCATATAACGATAAGATCTATAAAAAAAAACTCATTCTTACTGGTGTAAAATAATTTTAATTCACGTTTAATTTTCTGTATAAGAAATAAATATGGGAAACAGTATCAATCACAGAAAATGAAGAAATTGAATTGAAATTAATAATATACCCGATAATTGTGATTAAATATTCATGTTCAGTTTAATTCATACATGCACGTGTGAAAGCCTTCTTTCTTCAATAAATATTATTTTAATATGTTTATATGCGCGTACTATTCATAAATGACCTTCACATACATGTAAGGGTTCCTGGCATACTACCCATAATCAATTTCTACTGCCTTTTATAATTCCATTCATTGCAAATCTCATTTCTGAGTTAGCTCCGCCCATTAAATCAATAAACCCCGCCAACTGGGACTGCTTTCTGGGACTGCTATTTGGGACCGCTGGGACTGCTAGGACCGCTGTGGGACTGCTCTAGGACTGCTGTGGGACTGCTCTAGTCCCCGGGACTGCTCTGGGACTGCTTAGTGTCAGGTTGGGTCTGGTCGGTACTGTATGTTTGCTATTGAAAGGCACACTGGACCACTATTGATATAATTATTTCAATAGTGGTCGTTATTTCAATAGTGGTTGCAACTGACAGGTCCTTCGGATGAGACAGTATAAACCGAGGCCCCGTGTCGCAGTAGGTGCTGGCACGAAAAACATCCCTCACTGTTCAAAGGCCCTTAGTGCCGAGCATAGGACAAAATTTGTAGCCCTCCACCGGCAAGTAATGGCGTCTCCATATGAGTGAAAAATTCTCGAGGGGGACGTTAAACAAAATACAATTAATCAATCAATCAATAGAAATGCGCTCTGAAAAGAGAGATTAGGGTGCAATTCCTATTCTGGGTTGAAAAAAATAGATGGTGTTTTGCTAGATTTAAATTAAATTTGAAATTTAAATTTTAATCACTTTTACCCACAAGTATTTAATTCTTTAACCACTTAGTTTTCAAAGTAATAACATGATAAGGCCTAAAACAAAAACATACCTTGAAAAGTTTTAACTCCCAATTAGTGTTTCTTTTATTTGCTAGGGATTGCTTTTTGTCCTGCAATTGTTTCAGGACCATTTCTGTTACATTTTTAAATCTTTTTTGGAATCTAGGAATTTTTGGACAGCAAAATTTCTTTCTCTTCTGGCTGAAATGTTTGTTTCATTTCTTGCTCTGCTTCGTTTTTTGATGTAGAGGCCAAACCATCAATAGAAACCTCATTGCAGGAAAATTCACACTCAGTACTAAATATTTGCTCTAACATTTCCCAATCTACAGTTTCCATCTCTCCTGATTCCTCCAAATAACAATCAAAGTTATAGTTTAGGTCAAAGTCTCCCATTCTTGATTGTTTACAAATAGTAGATATTTGACATGACATATTACATAAAAAAATGCCAGCATGTTATAGTTTTTTTTCCTGCAATTTATGATTTATATTAGACATATGCATTTTTTTTAAAGCAAAAAAGAAACTTAATTAAGTAAAGTATTTATTGTTTTAAGATTTTTTTGTAAGATTTCTTTTTGATTTCGCACAATAGAGCCGCTGTATGATTTCATGAATGTAAAAGTAGTTCCGGGTGTGGTTGTCGAGGGGGCGCTTCCCCATACCAGGTTATTTTTTACAAAATAATATATGTTCCTCTAAATGATTCAGCCAGTTGCTCGATACAAGTGAAAATAAATTATAAGCTATTATTTCAAGTTTTCCATGACTGCTATAACCATTGTTAAATTAAATTTCTTTTTTGTTTTGGTACCTGAAATGTAGCAAGTGCTTACAAGAAGCTTCATTAAAAAAATATCGTCTTTCCCTCTTTCATAATTTTTTATTTTTAATGTTTGATTAAGAGGTTCACATTTTCTCCGAATTCAATTCATTTCAGCGAAAAAGACTGATGAAATATAATCTCGATTTACTCCTATTCTTTACATTACATTACATGTAATATTGGTGCAAAACGTGACGAAGAAAAACTGTCATGTTTGTTCAAAGATTCTGATGTCTTCTTATGGAATAAAGGTAATTTCATTGTTTATATAGTGGTTGAATTTTCTTCAAATTGCTGTATTAATTTGCTGTATTAATTTTCGAAACTTCTAAGGAAAAGGAAAAACTAAGGAAAAGCAAATACTATGATTTGTCTTCAGGACATTTAAATCAAGATTTGGGATTAGTTTTTATCTTTTTAATTTTCTTTTTCTTTTCAGAAAAAAGAATTCAAAGTCAAAGTAATTCTCAGCAATTAAAGAAATTCGGTTAACAACTAATATTTATAATACATTTTATCTAAAGATGACGATGATCCAATGAACTAAGTTTTGAAATAACATTTAAAAACGACGATTTTTTTTAAAACTACTTGTATATGTTATGAAAGAAATACTTCTACTTCTAGGATTTTGTCCACTACAATACACCCTTGATGGTGTTTGGACAACGGAAATAAAGTTCAATATTTCAAATGATGATGTCCGTTTCACGGAACAATTCACAATGTATGTTTTTCAATCCCACTGTCAGGAATATCAGAACGAGTCTGTAAATGTGTATTTCACGCTAAAGGTAAAGTTAAGCTGTACAATGCATGAGTATAATCTTTGAAGATTCTTCTTTTCAAATTAAGGGAATGATAATCAATGTATACATCTTTATAACTGAGAAACCTTTACTTGGTTTCTGAGCTTTCTATGTTTTCTATAGTTCGAGTGAAGTCTATTTTCAATGTTTCTTTCTTAAATATACGAGAGCTGTTCGGAAATTATTGAGACTTTGTGTATATTTTGCTTTCTAATGAACGCCCCTTGGTGAAAATTTGCATATACGTTTGACATACACTAAAAAATAATATAAGCAAGAAATATTTTACAAATTTTAAATATTTTCTATACAATGGTATATAAATGTGTCTATAGTAGGGGTATCCGGAGCAGTCGCGGAATCAGATATTGAAAATATGTAACACCAAAATTCTAACTCTATTTATAATGACAGCGAAAATAATTCAGTTTAAGTGTATTATTTTTCAGCTTTTTTTCAAATTCATGTTGTGCGACTTTGATAGAATTTTGATCAGAAATACGGAGATCATAAAAAAATTAAGCGCGGTCGAGAAATCTGCTAACGACGACAAAATAGATTTTGACGTCAAGGGCGGAGCAGCCAGCATACCTAAAATTTCATGTAACGCAATGTAGAACTGTTTTCAAGAGTGAACGACCTGCTAAAACAATAAAAACGAGAAAAAACAATTTTTTTTTCATTTGGTTGCAATTTTTTTTTTACAATTAATTTAACCAAAGTAAAATTAAAAGATCTGGACGACTATGAATTATAACGTACAGTATTGATACCGTTACGGTATTAAACCCGCGTTGCATAAATCGGCACTGCAAGATTCTAATTCATCCTTTCCTACAAATGAACATTTTTCACTGGGGTATTAGGTAGCAACAGCATACAGTTTTAAAGAATAGTTTAAGAAAAGAGACTGTTTGGTTTTTGTAATGTTATATTTCATAACAAAGAAGAAAGAGTACTAAACGCTTCCAGATCGTTTCACAAGCGAAACAATCTACGGCTAACGTAACGTTAATTAAAGTAGCGATGCTTCTCCGGGTCGATAGGAATATGTTGTTTATTACTTCACAGAAACTTATCTCATTATCATAGGAATTTGAAATTTTGTATAGGTGTTTTAGTCGTTCTTTATAACATGTTGATGAATTTTCATGAAATTATCTCCGTCCGTTGTAAAGTAAATGTAATTGTCTCAATAATTTCCGAACAGCCCTCGTATTTACCTATTGACCTTCAAAATGTTGTTCAAATCAAGGTTTATTTAGCTATCTACCAATAGGAGACTACACTTTAATTGACAGTATATTTAATACATTGTATTTGTATTAAACGTGTTGTGTACCAATCGATAGCACGTGTATGCGACCAATGGAAAACAATTCCAAGAATATATGTCAGTACTGCAACGCCTCAAACCAGAAATATGAAGGGACTGAAAAACAGAGTATGTTTTAAATAATAGTCAAAGAATCTTAGCTCCAAATTTCATTCAAACTCGTTTTGTTTCATAGACAGAATTAATATAATTTTTTCAAATTGTAAAACAAACGAAACTAGTGGCCTTGAAACTACAACTACAACTGTGACGGAACATATAGGGACGACTGATAATGTACAACACGTTACCACATTGATACCAAACACAGACAACAACCAAGGATACTCGGCTGCCTATTCTCTCCACTTCTCGACCATGAAGTATTTTCCAATTCTATGGACTGGTCTTTTGCCGTTAACACAACGATTTGTTATTCAATACTAACAGTGTGAGTATACAATATGTTCGTAAAGAAGAGTTCAAAGGGCCTTGAATTGCCCCTCTTATAAACTGTACAATCTATCATTGATGACTCTAAGAATTTGTAAACTAGGATAAAGGATAAGATAAAGGCAAGATAAAGGCTTTAAATTCCAAAATTGTGTCAGCATTACCCAAATTTTGTTTAAACTACTCTTCAAAACCCAAAGAGAGTCAACTGAGAAAGTATAATGATTAGAAGCTCCTTATTATCTTAAATATTCATAATATCACATAATAAAGATTCGAAAAGTAGGTCACTGTAAGTAAGTCACAGTTCTTTGGTAAACATTCTCTATCACTCCAAAATGTATCAACTGACAAATGTTGAAGATTATTTGAAGACAACTTGAAATATTTAGATATTTTCTTAGATAGATTTCCAAATGACCCACTTTTTAGTTGGCACCCAAGTTTCACCGACATATGAACTTTGATGGTTTTAAGCCTGTCTGAAATATTAAAACATTGCCATAAAATTTCAAAAAGTAGGTATCAAATACCTCCATTTCGGTGGACGTTCTCTAATCATTCCTATTGTTAAGTCATAATTTAAACTCTAAATCACCGACAGTTTTTTTCGTTATTTCCCGAGCACAAGGCGGATGTTACTGGTCGCTTGGAGATCCCCACTCCTCTATGAAACCTGATCCACAGTGACCTACTTTTTGATTTATATTATCCCAGGGCCAAAGATGCATCAATTTGATGATTCTAACTAGAATCTAAATATATTAAATTTCAGCCAAAAATTTCACATGAGATCATGATGACATTTTCCGAGGACACAAGATGTATCAATTGACAAAGTTTGAAGATTCTAAGCCGATAAATACCTAAAATATGTAAACATAGCCATTAAATTTCATAGTACGTAAAGAAAACCAAAGATGCATAAATTGAAAAAAAAATATTCAATCTAATAAGGACCAAAATATTTAAATATAGCCATAAAGTATCAATAGTAGCTTGCAAAAGTAAGTCATTTTACTAAGTATCAACTGACAGAGTCTGATGATCATAACTTTGAAAACAAATGTCTGCCAAATTTAAAATTTAAGGCACTGTGACCAACTTTTGAGTCGACATGATCTAACGTGTTAAGATGCATCAATTGACAAAATTTAATATACTGGGTACTTTGAGGACCCAATATGCATCATTTGGCAAAGATTGAAGATCATTGACCTCTAAGTGTCCTAAATATTCCTCCAAATTAATTCAAAAATCTTTTACATATATAGCGGGATGTAGGTTAGAAATTTCTTCATTAAAAAAATTTGATTTTGTTATCCAGATGATAATTTTCTGATACAGACAAAATTGTTTCTGAATATGAAAGAAAGCATTTTACTGCATTATTTTTAATATTCTGATTTCATTTTATTTTAGGCACAACCAAAAGAAAAAGGATTGTGTTTGGAGTGTGTTGTAAAATGTCATCCGTCTTCACTGATTATGTATTTTAATACCATGATTTAATTATGTAATTATTCTTTCATAGAATGTTTAAGATAATGCTGTAAGAAAATGATAATGTATATATCTTTATATGTTTAAGACAAATGTTAATATGTTTTTTATACCTTTGATAGCGTTGACTCTCTTTCAACAGTAATACACAGGACATACAACTTAACAATGTTTTTGTCATTTGAATATTTTAATAATCATATTGCACCCTCATTGTGAATCCTTTGTTTGTTTAAGATTGTTTATATTTTTGCTGTTTTAGCTTTATTTTCTATTGTGTTTGAGAAGAATCTTTGTTTCATAAATTCCGCTTTTATGTACATTTATATGAAAGCATCTGGAGAGGAAAAATTGTCAAAGATGAAATGATGACGACAGGACACAGATAAGTTCATGGACGAAAAATAAACAAATAAACTGGTATTTTTAACGTTACATTGACTACAACCTACGTTTTATTTACATATTCTTTTTCTCTGTGATTAACTTTAGATTTACATATGTACATATAGCTTTTAATATTTTTCATGCTTTTATACACATTTTCCTAAAAATAAAAAATAATTAAGATTAATTGTTTGCTGTTTTTTTTTATAAGAATGCTTAAATTAACTTAACATTTTATGTAATGCAAAGAAACCTATATATCATTTTCAGCTCGACTGAGCCGAAATGCCAAGTGATCACTAATCAAAGAATGTCTGGTGGCCTTCTGTCCTGTAGCATATCTAAACATTTAACATCTTTTGACTTCTTCGACAGAGCCACTGGTCAAATTTCAATTGAATTAATTACAAAGTCTGGTGTTTAACATATCAGTTCTTACAGCGTAAAACATATGTTTCCAATATATCATCCTTGTGCTTTCCGTACCATTTCACCATATTTCTTTTAAATTTTGCCATATTTTTGGGAATATTTTGCCTTTTTCGTATCCCTATATAATCCCTGATGTGTATACTTAAATCGTCTTATTTTTCTTTCCACATTTACACATCTCCGATAACAACGATTTGGAACACCACTGTTGCACAGAACAACCTCTAGTTGTAACGGAGACAATTTTACATGTACCTGGTGTTTTATTCCCTATACACTTAGTGTATAAGACAAATGTTTCATAGTTTTGTACTAGTTAAACTATTTACGGGTATAATAATACATATATGGCAGAATTAGGAGAAAGATATTCAGATTTCATTACATGCATGTGATATTAATTTCCATATCATCCCCTCCTTTATGTCTAAATCAAACTTTTTTTTACTTTTACTCGTTTCCACGTTTATTTTGATCATAATACCTTGTCTATTATTTTTATGTCTTTATCTTTTAGTATTATTCAAAGCAGACCATCAAAAATGTTATCGTTACGGCTATATCAAGTTTATTGATAATTTCACTCATTGCACACGCGCACGTTCATGATTACCATGTTTTTTCAACACTTCTGAGATATGTTTATCCATAGTATAAAACAATTTACAAAGAATCAAAAGTTATAGCTATAGGAGGGGTATCGAATTTATAAATACATGTACAGATTTTTTATCATTTTATAAGTATTCATAGTGAAACGTAACACCAATTCTATATTTTTTGCAAGTAATGGCTGTTGACTTTGCAGTTGTGAATAAATGAAGAACCGATGCCGTTCATCGGCCGGATTGTCAATAAAGTAAGAATTCAGGCCGTTCATTGGTTGGTGAAAGTTGTTTACGATCTGTTGTACAGAAAAAGAAATTTCTCTCTTCAGGGACTGTCAGATTCGACTTAATAAAGCCGTACGAGTAAAATGGTTGTCATCCGGTGAAATACGTTCAAATAAAGAGTTGTGTAATTAATCGCTGTATATAAGTTGTTGTACCATGTACATCAACTTTAATGTAGGTAAAAGTAAAATGTGACGCCATCTTCTTGATGGTCCTTAATTAACTGTTATTTGTAGCTTTGAACAGAAACTCAAGAGGAATGTTTGAATGGTGTTTAATAGTATTTCTAGTTTTGGAACAATACAAAAAAGAAAAGGAGAATGGAAAAGTCTTCATTGTCTCTTCCACTAGATTTATAGATATTGAAAGAACACAAAAATGTTAACAAGACTTTTAAAATGAAAATAAAAAGTATTCACTTCAACGCTCAGGACTCTTCACTTTCGTACGAACAGTTTAAATAAAGGCCTTTAGACTGAAAAAAAAAACTTGATGATAAATTTTATAAACCAGTCTTTCATTTGAACAAGCGATCTGATTTTTTTTGCCTTGTTTCCTTTATTTTTATCAGTTTAAAATGATAGGGAAATCACAACTCCCAACACCATGGCAACGAAACTAAGGACAGGTGCACCAGAACCGGCTAAAAATAAATTGAAAAAAAAACATATCATTGACAAAATTATTAAATTATAACTGTATAATTAATTTTAAAAACAATGATCAATTTACTGAACATGAGCTATTGTTTTTTATTTACTAAAATTGGTTTTTAAAGAATTTTTATTTTGTTTTTTGAAAAAATGACAAAATGCATATGTTAAACTTTATCATTTATGTTTAGAGATTTAAATTGTTAATGATGATACTCACAACACCCTGCCTGCGTCAAGGCCTTTCTCGCGGGGCCCACTGTTTTGTCGACATCAACACCACATTTCTTTGCGGCGGCTTCTAGACAAGTCAGATAGACATTGGCGGCCCTATATAGCAAAGAAAGTAAAAAAAGAGAATCGATCGTGCAGACGTAGAAGGTGATGCTCACTGCTCACTCCTCAATGGCACCCGATCCCACCTCTGATGTATCGGAGGTCCGTGTTTGCTATGCTCCTCTTTGTATTGTTTTATGGACTTTAATATTGAATTCTGTTCATCATATCTTTATCTTTCTTCCTTCAGATCCCTTTCTGACATAAGAAGAGGAGACCACGGTTCGACCTAGTTCGCCGACACACACGGTCTGTTTAGAATGGCGTGATGGCGTATAAATATGACCAATCATGGCAATGTTGTTCAGGAGAAGAATGTTTAAAGATTTCTCCTAAGTATTCCTATAAAGAACAACTTTGATTTACATTGTTGCCCCAACCTTCCCCTGGGGGTCATGCTTTGAACAAAGGTGAATCTACACTAACTGAGGATGCTTACACATTAGTATCATCTTTCCCTATAGGTACATGTGGAAATTTATCAAACACGCCGATAATCTTTTACTAATTCTTAATTATGGCCCCTTGAAAGAGGGCGGAGTCCTTCCATTGAACAAACTTGAATCCCCTGTGGTTCTCAAGAAGTCGAAAATGCGAAAAGTTTCCAGACAGACAGATGGACAGACAGACTACAGATAAAATGTGATCAGAAAAGCTCACTTAAACTTGCAGCTCAGGTGAGCTAAATACCTGTTAATATTGTAGAACATTTTATGTAAGATAATGCATTTCTGGGGGCATCTTTTATTTAATTGGTCTCACCACCACATTTTTATGACTCTCAGACAAACCAGTTTGATATTTTTAACAGCACATTTTTTTTTTCAAAAAGGAAAGATGACTGGTTTAACGAGTTACACGTCAGTTATAAACAAATTTGACAGTTTAGTTTCGAAACACAGGCTTTGTGTAGAATGAAATAGTCAACAAAATGTTAAATGAAGTTTAACTTTTTATAATATCAGAATTTCCTTGTCGAGGTTTATATTTCCTCTTTCCTGTTCACGTTAACTCAAATCAGTACCGAAAATTATGCTAGAACTATCTCAGTTGAGAGTAACTTAAACATTTTCAACGAATTTACCAACGACAGCAACTTATCCCACACAATGAATCAAACCTTTACTTGGGGCATTTTTTTTCTTTGTGATATTAAATAGATCACCTTAATTGAGACAACATGAACTTACTTGCATGTTTTGTCCTTGTCTTGTCCTGCTGATGCTAGAGCAGGACCGTAGTTTGTGCCACATGTTGTTATATCTTGACAGCCCTGTGCATCTGTCACTGGGTAATGAAAGACAACATTAATAATTAACTCCATTCCTGGTATTTATAATTAAATGATAATAAGATGGGTACCACTATGACCTACAATCATTATTTCCAGATCTTAACGAAAAAATAACCAAGTACAAATTGGAGTTCAAAGGGCCTTGAATTGCTCCTCTTATGAACTGTACAATCTATTTAAAATAAAAGATTTGAATACATAAGATTAGGTTTAAAATTATCCTAATACAATTCCACAATCAATTTTGTAGTCTTTGTAAAAATTTTGAGGGATTTGGTTAATTTTTTGGCAGTTTCTCGAGTATTTGAAATAGGAAAGTGGTAAACACAACACACGAAAAATAGCGACGTTTTATAACGTTACGGCGCACCGCAGAGCAGTTCCGATTTAATTCGATGTTGCAATGACACATTTAGAAACTTAAAATGACCATAGAAGAAAAAAGATTATAAAAATATGACCATATCTTAAGTATACAATGAAATAGGAGTTTTCTTAGTGAAATCCTTTTTGGTCGAGTCCCTTGGGAGTACATAACATACGGACAAACTCCTAATGTAATAGCAAAAGACGCTGTCACAGTTTTCTATTAATTGAATGATAGTGAGAATATTGTCCGTAATTTTCTGATAAATTTTCAAAAGATCGCATAAGGGTGCCAATTGGTTCTTCGACTGTTTGTGGATCAATAAAATTCCTAAATTTAAGTCGGACCCACCCAACTTCATTTTCGGCAAAGGTAAAACGTGACGCGCTGTTTTAGAAACTTTGACGTTATACATGTAATCCATGCGCCGTAAGGTGATACAATGCATGGCATAAAATTACATAATTTGTTTATTTATACATATCTTTATTTGAAATTTGCTGTGTATATTACTAAAATATGAACTAAATAATAGTGAAAATTTCAGAACGCAGTGATGTTTATTTTTTTACACTGGACAACTTGTCCACGATTTTACGGGAAAACCCTCGTATATCCAAAAAAATATATTAATAAAGCCATGAAATTTCAACCATTACTCACACTACTGAAATAAACATTCCCTTAGATTCCAAAAAATCCCATTTTGTCCCCCTGTCAGTCCCTGACATTTTCCTGTCTCTCACTGGCTTTCTCCTATGATCCCCTGTAGGTGTCCCTGCTCTTCCTGTCCAGTTCCTGTCGTCCCCTGTCGTTGTCCCTGCCTACCCTGTTCATCCCTGTCTTCCCCTGACATTCTCTGATCTCCGTGTCCAGTGCCTGTCGTCCCCTGTTGTTGCCCCTGCCTTTACTGACTTGCCCGTGTCGTCCCCTGACATTTATTTTGGCCAAGAAAAGGAATTCAAAATATATTTTGTTGCATTGAAGAGTGAAAAATGATATAATCTTGAAAACTCAAAAGTTTTTTTTTTAATGTAGACTTATGAATAGGTTAGCAATTTTTTTAATTTCTTTACTAAATCCTCTGAAATTAGTTTCTATGATTTGTATCAATTTGATTTTTTAGTTTGGTAGTACATGTATTTCGGGGGGGGGGGGGGGGGGGGGGGGCGGCATAAAATTGTTTCGATTCTAAAGAAGAAATAAATTACCAATATTTATTGCATTTATTACGTGAACTTAATGAACCTAAATATTTATATTCAAAAACTTTTTCATTTTTTATTTGATCTACATGTACTTAAAACATCTTAGAGCGTAATAACTGTCTTTGTAAAATAAAACTAGATTTAAACATTCGGGAATAAATTATCTAATCTCTGCATAGGATATTTTTTTCTGATGAATTAAATGAATAAAAAAAATAATTGAAAAGAATGCTATATAAATGCTTTAATAAATTAAATGTCAAAGTAATAAATAAAAATTATTAAATTAACTATAAATCTATTTTATTCATTTATTGTCTTATGTAAATAAATCTACAAATAGACAGAAATAAAAATTAATGAATAAATAGATAAATAAATAAATAGATAAATAAATAAATACTAGTAAATAATAAAACCGATTTTTTTTTCAATCAAAACAAAATTAAAGTATCAATCTGACCTGAACTGAATTTATATTATTGATCTCTTCACAATTTTACAATTGTATAGCGAGATATAAATGTAAACTACAATAATGACAAATAAAAACACATATATGGCATGCGTGAGTATGAGGATATACAAATAGAACAATTATAGGTTTAGATCTTTACTAGTTTGGGGAGCATTTTTTAATATTTCTTTTTAAATAAATATACACAATTTTCTTAAAAATGACTGTTTATCTGAATTCATTTTTTCTCTAAATGTAATTGTATTATTGAATCGTAATTGTTTTTGTGTTAAACATTTATTTCTTTCACGTGTCATTGACGTACAATTTATTTAATATGTAATGGAATTCATGTACTATTTTATGTAATTGACATTTCTTACATATTCTAATCTCTGTTGGGTCATTTAACCAGCGTCCAGTTTCAATTGGCAAATAATGATTACAAGTACGAAATTTGCAGGAATGTATAGCTTCTTTTCGTGATTTGTACATTCTATAATTTAGGGTCTTTAATAAATTTTGAACAACCGAATTCCATTTTTGTTTAAATTGATCTATTAAAGTTAATTTTACTTTTGCTCTTATCCAATTTGGATTGAAGGCTTGACAGTTCAAAATATATGAAAGTACACAATTGTTTAAAATATTCAAGACATTATTTATCCAAGCAATCTTCTAAGTCTTTTGATTTACAATATCACTTAATTTAAACAGCAGACTCGATATTTTTGTTTCTTTTCCAAGTTTAAGTTTACACCAATATGAAATAATACGCGTTTGTATTTCAATGAACATGGGATATCGACCGAGTTCATCATACATCATACAGTCCGGAGTAGATTGTTTAAGTTTAAAAAGTCATAAGCAAATTTTAAGAAGTGCTCTGTCTACAGTTGCATTGTTCAAAAATTCCATACATCACACCCGTACAGCAATATCGAACAGGTCTAACTGACATCGTATTGATAGACTATGTAAGCAGCCTTTCTTAAGAATTTCAAATATTGCTTTATTTGCTTCATCAACTTCTTTCTGCTTTGCTTCCTTGAATGAACCTGACGTACTAAATAAAATACCCAAATACATGTAATTAATTTCATTTACAACTTAAATAAGCTGTTCGCCGTACTTAAGTTCAGGCTTTTCTTTTTTCTTTCCTTTACTTACTATCAAAACTTTTGTTTTGTTAATATTAATCTTCAAACCATTTTTTTGGTCCCTTGTCACGGTAGGCGCTGGAACGATAAAGAACCCTCACTGCTCAATGGCCCTGAGTGCCGAGTATAGGTCTAATTTTGAAGCCCTTCACCAACATACGGTGACGTCTCCATATGAGTGAAAAAATCTCGAGTAAACAATATACAATCAATCAATAATAATCAATCAATAAATATCGATTTGATATGAATTTCTTTGATTATTGTTTTTATACAATATCTTTTAATACTGTCTGGGAGTTTGAGTCGCATATTTTGTAACTTTTTACTAATCTCTTCACTATACTTATTTTTTTCTCTATCTAACACTTTTTTTATGTCTTTTTTTTTTTTTTTTTTTTTTTTTTTTTTTTGTAATTTTCTTTAGCATTTTGCGAACGTTTTCTAAAATAATAAACTCTGCTATTTCGGTATTTTTTTTTCTCGCTTTGTGACAAGCTGTATAAAACCATGGCTTATTATTTTCATGGTTGCTTTTAGTCGTTTTATTTTTGTTCACTTTAGTTACTCCTAAAGCTTGTTTAGCTGCATTAATATAATTTTCATTTACTTTAACGGCAGACCTTCTACTGATTCTGATGATTAAGATTATTCTAATTATTCTTTTTTTCCCTTTTCCTAGACGCCAACTTTGAGGCCTCATATTTCACTCATTTCTCAGTGGATTTTAAAGACGTTACTAAACTCTATCAGAACCTTGTCTAGCATCCAAAAATTCATTTCCGCTTTTGAGTTATTTCCCTTTCAACGAAAATTTATAGGCTTTCGTTTCCAAACAAAGGCTCGGCGATGGCAAATACTGGAGCAGAAATTTTACTGATTTTACACACTAGAAGGATTGAAGTTGTGCATTTTTGGTTTTTCAATTTCTCTATTCAAAATGGTGCTATATAGGGGTCAAAAATTAGAACGCCCAAAAGAGCAAAAAATTACACATATTTTGCTTTTTATCTTCTAAACTAAAACTATTTTGTTAAAATATATAGAAAAAAAATTGTGCAGAATTACAACATCTTTCAAATTATATCTCGAAAAAAGGGCTGACCCCTGAATTAAGGGATCTAGAGGGGCCAAATTTTTTTTCCGGATATCTCAAAAACTATTGAGAATTTGTAATACTTCCAAGAAACAAAGTTGTTCAAAATGTCAAGCCTAATCTACTGAAGTTGTCAAAATGCGTCTTGCGACGTCACCTCCGGTCAAACCGGAAGTCGTCAGAAAATGCATATATTGTTATTGACATGTTTTTGGGAAGTTTTTGTCACTGAAGCATAAAACTTAATTTTCCGTCGATCGACATCACTTCTGGTCAAACCGGAAGTAGCCAAAAATGGCTTATTTTTTAAGGTTTTGAAGAAAAATTGAAATTATAAAGTTACTAGAGACGACTTAGCTGATTGCTTTCTTTTGTTGACGTCACTTCCGGTCAAAACAGGACGGAAGACCTACATCGAGCTTTGCTTTAGTTTGCAATATTGTTTACAGTTTTCTCCAGGTTCTCACTAAAATTTATTGCTTGATGTCTGATATCATGACTTCGACGCGGTTTTTGTTCATAGCTTAAATATTATTTTCTTTCTCCCGATCCCATGGCTTTATCATTTCTTGATCAGATGTAGAAACATTTTGTTTTTCATTTCATTTATTGATTCGTGTTTATTTAGGTTTAAAACAAGGGGGTTATGTATGTCGGAGTACAGTGAACTATGCTCCAAAACTTGCATGTTTTCTATATAATTCCAAAAGCCGTAGTTACATATAAAATAATCTATAGTACTTGTACTTTTATATGTTGGTTTTACATGTATATTATCTCCAATTCGACCATTTACTATTAATAAATTATTTGTCTTACAAAATTTTTAAAACAATTTGCAATAGTAGTTTTGTATTTTATCATTATTATTACGCTCTACATGTTCTGATGTTAAATTAAATTCACTTTGTGATTTTTTCAAAAATATCTTTAAAGAGCAATATATGATAAGTGTCTCAATAGGCCCCTTAAAATGAATATCTTAATTTTACTTTATATATAGTTTTAATTTGCACGGCTACACATGTGACCTTAATTGGTAATTTTCAATTTGATCAAAATGACATTAATTGAGAAATGTCATCATAAAGTTCACGTTTTCCCCCCATTTTAGCATATTTTGTATAAAACTGCTTATTTTCAAGCAGTTTTCCTTCCGGAAAATATTGAGCGCAAACTAGAACAAACTTAATATTCTTACAAAAGATGTATCCATAAAAGACTTACTACTTACTTTTTGTCTTGTTTTAGTTGGATTGGAAAAATAGCATAATTTCTGATATCATATTTAGCCTGTTCAGTGCATATAAATGTCAATGTAATGTTAAAATTGATAATTTGCAAGAAAGATTTTTTCATCAGGTCAAATATCAGGTCTTATGTATGTTCCAAGCACCTGTGCCCGTTGCCGAGGACTACATATGTTTATGCGCTGTAAGCCCTCGTTTACATATGTGCTTTGCCTAGTAGATTTTCAGAGATAGATAACTGATCGTTTTCAATTCTATATCAATAAGCTGGTGTGCTATTTTTAGGACGGAATGGTATTCGTGTCTTCGTGCCTTTTATTGTTCACCGAATTGTTCAATCTTAGATCAGAAATACTAAATTAATACTCAATATTTTGGCATTTTACTGTTCTATACTGTTTGTAAACACCTTCATTACCTTCTTTACGTATGCCCTGATTGTATAAGTGCACCTTGTTGGACGAAATCTTGAAGTTTTTCTCTCTGAAATGAAGCGGTGTTTTTCTCAAATCACGCAAACGTATCCCCTCAATCACAAGAAAATAAAAGCATCAAGGAAGCTATAGAGGGTAAAAATTGTGTATAATGAGACTATTATTTTGATGTCCATCAAGGAAGGAAAATCATTAAAAGTACCCTTAACCCAGATAGCAGGATGTTATTGGACCTTTGTTGGGCCAACAATGCTCCTTATGTTGGGCCACCGTTTGTATTCAACATTGGGCCATCGGTAATTTGCTCATCGGCCCTTAATCAAACCAGCTTGTTGGCTTAATGTTGGGCCAATGTAACAGTTAATATTGGGCCATTGTTGGGCCAATGTTTTATTTCAATTTTGGGCAAACGTCATTTTTGTACAATTGGGCCATTGTAAGCAGTTAATGTTGGGCCAACGGTAATTTGCTCATCGGCCCTTAATCAAACCAACTTGTTGGCTTATTGTTGGGCCAATGTAACAGTTAATATTGGGCCACTGTCGGGCCAATGTATTTCTTCAATGTTGGGCAAACGTCATCTTTGTACATTTGGGCCATTGTAAGCAATTAATGTTGGGCCAACAAAGTCTGGGTAATAAAATATTTATCTATAATTATTATTATTATTGCTGGACCAACGAACGGATATTATTGAGCTATTGTTGGGCCACTTATTCTTTCAATATTAGGCAAACATCATTTTTGGGCCAACGTTGGTTTGTATCTTATTGGCTCTCCATCATGACAACTCATTTGCTCTTCACTGGTTGACCATTCGTCCTCAAAATTGACAAACAAATACATATATAAAGGTACTAGTTTGTAGTACAGTTTAATGGTAAAAGCCCTTTAATACTATCTATATATGCTAGATTAATAGTTTAACACATATTCTCAACATATATCTCATAGCATTAATTAAAAAACTGAGGAAAAAGAAATCAAATTATAAAATTAAATTATAACATACTAGTATTTTATTGCTCAGTGCATGAAGAAAACATTAATAAAGAAATAAAAGTTGATGCTCACTTCAAGCTATACATGTAGGTTGACATGACTGTATACTCCTTCTCTGATGTAAATTTATGCACAAGTTCAGTAAATTGCTGGTATCAATAAGCAGCTCCAACACATAAACAAAGCCCCCCCTGTTCTTAAAATAATACTATAATAAATCCCGTCATTTTGTTTACTTACACAAAAAATGTTTCTGGCATCTGCATCGTGTTTGTAACCGACAAACAGACACAGAAAACGATAGAACAACAGGTTTGTCACAGTATATAACAGAAAAAAGCTAGGCACTGCCACCTTTCATCTGATCCCTCTCCTAAGTCTCCTCTTCTCTCTCCCGAGTCTCCTCCTCCCCCTTCTTTTCTTCTCTGTCCGTTTCTTCTTCCCCTATCCCTGTCATAGGCATACCTTAGCCATTCTTTGATTGTGTTCTGAATGTCTTTTTAGAATCTCCAGTAACACTAAAATTGTAGTATTCGGTATTAAAAACATTTGTTACTTTTCTCAGTAAAAAGTAAACATACGATTAAATTTACAAGTATATCACTATATGTTTAAGCTGTCAATTAAGGAAAAACTGTCTTTTTTGTTTCGTGGTGTGATTAAGTGATTAGCTTGCATAATGAAGGCATTTATACATAACATTTCAACGCTTGATCATCATCATCATCATCACAACGATTTTGATTCAATGTTGCCCCATATAAAATACATGTATAAAAAAAGTCGTTACACTGAACAAATTTTAATTGAAAGAACCCAATTTATGTTTAGTACTGAATAAATTTAGTTTTAACTTCAACAAGTTCAACATTTTCAAAATGTTTGATCATGTGCCCGACGTTAAGTGCATATAAGTAAATTAAGTGGTAGACTTCGGAAATGTATTTTACTAGTCACACATTTCAATTTAAATAAGGGGCAAATTATTTATTGTTTTAACTGTATCAAAACACATTTGTTATTTTATACTTTATTTTTCTTGTATAAAAACAAAACATTTAATAACTGATAATTTATTTTGTTTTGATAAATTATAAGAATTTTAACAAGCGTTGTAAATTCATTTTAGCTAGCTTGTACTTTCAAGTAGGATTGGTTGTAGATTTATTTTTGATTGTAGAGACGATCAGATGTGTTAATACTAGTATACAGATTTGTATCAATTAAATGTTTATACACATTGGCCCAATGTTGGTCCAAATATCGGGCCAACTTTGGGCCAGGGAGCAAAATGACACTGGACCAACATTTGCCAACATCGGCCCAATGTTCCTATTGACGTTGGTCAAACAATGTCACATTTATTGGGCCAATGTTGGCGCGACGTTGGGCCAATATCTGTAGAAATAACACTCTACACTGGGCCAACGTTGGCCCAACACATCGGGCCAACATTGGTCCAATGATCAAACTTAAATTAGGTCAATGTCATCTGATAACATTGACCCGATGTAACCAATTACATTGGCCCAACGTTGGCCCAATGTTAGCATACCATCTGCGGTATAGTGTTGACCCAACAGCACCTGGCCTCTACACTTCCCCGTGTCTGCTTTGTGCAGATTTGTACACGATATCGTTTAAAAACTAAACGTTAATTCAGCTGTGCCGAGGCAAACATATTATAAATACTTACAAAGTGGATGCAGATATGCAAGGTATCAGTCTCATAACGCTCGATCGTGTCAGATTAAAAATGGCGCGGATGTATACAAGTAGCCCGGTTGTTGTCTACCCATGATGCTCAGTCAGCTTCATGGTATATTGGGCCAACGTTGGGCCGATGCCAATCCCCAAAAACAAATATTTTCTCTCATGATAATAATTTTATGATATAATGCAAACAGTTAGCTTAACATTAGCGCAGCATTATACATAACCAGCTATCGATATTCCATGTTGGGCCATTGTTGGCCCAATAAAGGTAACCCAACATAGATAATACAACCATAATGTAAGATTGGGCCAACGATCTCCTGCTATCTGGTTTATTACAAATAAATATAAATATACAATTTCATAATTTAAAGTTTACAAAATTGAACAATTTTTCTTCTTGGTTACCATATCAACAGTGTTGTTTTCTCCAGCTAATTTTATCAATATATGACATTCAACTGCAGTTGTACGAGATAAGTACTATTCAAGGTGAGTCTCAGAAATGTATGATATTCAACTGCAGTTGTACGAGATAAGTACTATTCAAGGTGAGTCTCAGAAATGTACATGTTTTGTAAATGTAAACCCTACTATAAATGTTAGATTTGATTCGACCATTTTTTTTTTCTAAAAATTGAAAATGAAATATTTAAAAATAATAATAAAGCAAGATGAAACTCACTTAATTATTTCAACTTTTTTTCTTTATTTGTAATCGTGTGGTGAGATGTAACATTAGGAAATTCTTAGTGCGAGTGTTAAAGGATGTGTTGTATCTTGTACAAGGTTTCATTTTCTCAAACACATTTATCATAGTTTTTGTCAAGAATTGATTACAAGCATACACCAATCCCATGTATTAATATATGTCTTTAAATTTTTACCTTCATTCACTGATCAACTATTCGGAATGTATTTCAACAAATTATTCTATCACTTCTTTTTACATGATTTGGTTTTAATTAATCCTGATACTCAGGAACCTGCAGAATTGGACATGGCTTTCTGTTTCCGGTCAAACCACTGGCCAACAATAGCTCAACAATGGATACAAAGATGTCGTTCACAAGGCTGGCCTTCTGCGGTTGTTCTATCGGAAATATTCAGCGGAGGATTCCATGTTGTTCCTACCGGCAGCACATCTGATGATACAATGGAATGGAGAATTTCGAAAGCAGAACAAAACCTTGTTTATTCAATGAATCACTGTCAGTTTTTTTTATGTTATGGTCTGTTAAAATTTTTTCTTAAAGACGTAATTAATGATCAAAATGATACATTTTCTCTTTGTTCATATTTCATTAAAACTTGTGTATTTTGGGTAATTCAGAAAAATAATTTCTTGTCTTGGACACCTGATAATATATTGTTTTGTTTCTGGGTATGCTTTGAATTATTAATACACTGGGTCCATATTGGTGAATGTCCAAACTTTTTCATTCCTCAAAATAATATGTTTCGAATGAAAGTCACTGGTATTGTACAAACTCTATTGTTCAGAAAGATGTTTGGTTTGTATTGTAAGGGTATTTCATGTCTTCTATTATGTCAGACCCTGAGACCTTACCTCAATCAGGCTATTTTATACAGATCATTTAGAGTCTGTACAGAGGAGAACAGTATTTTATCTGACATTGAGTTAGATGTTAGATTCTTTGAAGAACTACAGAGAGGTAAATTATTCGGATGTGTTGGGAATTTCCACGTTTTTATAAATCATATAAAGAAGATAATTGTTAGAAACTCGACACCACATCAGAAAGCTATAGTACAATTTATAGCATCACGAAAATTACAGAACACAGCCTTCTTGATTCAAAGTAGAATTCCTAAAAATAAATACCACAATAATGCCTATTACAAAGTTAGCAAATTGGTAATACCTTGTTAAAGATGTTGAGCACGGTTGGTTGTGTGTCAGACATTCTGTATCTTGCAATGTTTCTGTACAAAGATTGTAGATTTGAACATTCAATTATTTGTTTACAGAAAGCACAAGAGAGAATGTCACAACCGTATATTATGTATGATAATACTGTACATGTAGAAATGTACAGACAGTGTATGGCTGGGCTGTCTCTAGTAAAAAAAATATAGAGAGCTGTAGTGGTTCATATTCGATTATACAATTATTACACTTACATTTATGAACTAGTGATGGAACAGCAGATCTGTATGAAGAAACGTTCGCCTGTGTTATACATACCACCTTTAGTGATGTTACATATGTTGTTTATACTGAATCACCACAGTCTGGGTGACACCGTCAGGTCACAACAATCTCTACAGGATCTACAGACCCTGATTCTCTATGATAACGGGGTTTATGTACCTCCTCTCCTCAGAGATATTTCGTGGCAAATACTGGGAATCTGTCAACAAAATTGTGGGGATTATTTTGGATCACTCGAGTCTTATGAATTTTCGTTGCAACAAATACCATTGCACAATATTCAGGAAGTGACAATTTTAAGAATTAACACTCTAATTCAGGGAGATATGTAGTGTTGATATTAATCATATCAGATTTCTTGAAAGATATCTTTTTTACTATTTATTTTGAAGAAGCATTATGTTTTATCACTCCTATCAATGAATTCTGTTTGAGGGTTTTTATGCTGCTATATGTTTCTTTTCTATTATCATCGATGTTATATATATTTTGTTCTTGTACTTTTAGACGAGGTACAGTTCCCCAGTTAAAATGTAATGTAATGTATTCTTTCCATTCTTAAATAAATTTATTTATTATATAAATTTTGACATTTTGAATGTTCTTTACATGCCAATTTCTCATTATACCCTAGGTAGTACAAAACATATTCTTGGTGTTGTAAAAATTTTTGTCAAAACATTTCAGAGTTTACATTTTTTCTTCTCATTATAACATTTAAAAAACAATTAAAAATGTTTTCAAGAAGATTTTAGTTAAGTCCTTACAGAAACATTTTTCTCAACTGTTTTGGGAGTTATTGAAAATTGAATCAAATGTTATGCTTAGCTTTCAAATATTTAAGATGTTTATAATACAAATGAAACAGTCCTTTTCTATAAAACTGAAACATTGCATTTAACGTTACTGAAACAATTTAAAGGAATTTTGTCAACCTGTTGTTAAATATCCATAATAGGCTCTTGCTTAAGGAACATTTTTAGCTTACCTGAACCGACGGCTCACGTGGTCTTTTCTGATCAAAAAATGTACGTTGTCTGTCGACATTGTCGTCGTTAATTTTTCACATTTTCATCTTCTTCTTTAGAACAACTGGGTCAATTTCAACCAAATTTGTCACAAAATGTCCTTGGGTAGAGGGGATTCAATTTTGTTCTAATAAAAGACCATGCTCCCTTTAAAGGGAAAATAATTATGAATAAGTGAAAAATTTATGGCATATTTTGAAAATCTTCTCAAGAACTAATAGCCAGGAATGATGAAACTCATGTGGAATTTCCTAAAGTAGTGCAGATTCACATTTGTTCAAATCATGACCTACGAGGGTAGGGCAGGGCCACAACGGCTGATAATAGTTATATATAGTTATATGTAGGGAAATCTTTAAAAATCTTCTTCTCAAGAACTGCAAAGCAATGGTTTGTGTTGTGCTAATATATAGTAAGCATCTTCAGGTGGTGTAGATTCAAATTTTTTCAAACATGATCCCTTTGGTTAGGGTTGTTCCACAATAGATGATCGAATTTTAAAATAGGAATATATAGGAAAAATCTTATAACACTTCCTTCTCAAGAACAGTGAAGTCATTATTGATTATATTTATATGGAAGTATCCGCAGTTGGTGTATACCGTAAATCTGGAAATTTTAACGTCGCTTTATTTTTGCGAATTTGGGTCAAAAAGCTGTTGATTAATTTTTACGCTTCAAATTTTTGCGAATTGTCACTGGTGCTAAAAATAAAAATCACTGAAGATTGTCATATCAGGTTATTTTTCAAATAAAATGCCCAGTTAGAATACCACCAGTATACTCGCAACGTAGAAAGAAATAGCAAAATCGCTCCAAAACAATTTTGATAAAAATTCAAAAGGATTTGCACTGAAAATAATTTCTAAATCAATTTTAACAAACATTTTAGAGGTTGTATATGTCTTTTAACCTAAAGTATAATCCAAATGAAGAAAAAATATAGCTAATTTTCTCAATGTTTGTTTTTTTTTTGTCACCTAAAATTTACACGCCGCATTTATATTTGGAACTTTCTAGTAAATGCACTTAGTTTGAGATATTGCCCGTGTTGATACACGGTTAGATAAAATGACAGTTCTCTCTTTATTGGCAAATTAATTGATGAAAATAATTAAAAAGGGAGATACCGCCTCAGTGCTTGTCAAATAATCAGACGATATTGCATATAATGAGGGCAATTTACACGCACAGGTAATTAACTTGTAGTTATATAGTAGACTAGTGTAAACCGTTTTTTTTTTTAAAAATGACCAGTGCTTACCGACGCCTATTCACTGAGTTAAAAAAAGACACGAGTTCTCAGAAAAAAATTCTTCACAATTGTTGATTTATTTTTAAGAAAAATATTTTTGCGAATGGAATGCACGCGCAAATTTGCTAAAAATTTATCTACAGTAAAAATTTCCAGATTTACGGTATTCAAGTTTGTACAAATCATGATAGGGATAGGGTGGGACCAGAATAGATGACCAAAGGTTTATATAGGAATATAGAGGAAAAAAATCTCTAAAATTGTCTCAAGAATATAAAGTCGGTGATATTTTCATGGAAGCATTTCAGGTTCTAAATATGATACATGTGGGAGAGGCGAGGCCACAATGCATAGGAGGAACCATCTTAACACAGTAGGAACAATCTTCAAATATCTTCTTCTCAAGAACACCAAGCCATGATCATTCATTTTTATGTGAAAGCATCCACAGGTGGTGTGTAGTGTATATTTAAGTTTATTTCAAATTTATGACCCGAGGGGGTAGAGTGTAGCCACAATGGACGATCGAAGATAAACATACAAATGTAGGAGTATTTAGGAACAATCTTCTCCATAACAGCAAAGCCATGGTTTACCATTTTATTTTGAAGCAACCTTAGATAGTATAGATTCAAATTTGGTCAAATTATATGTAAACCCTCTTCACCTTTCCCCTTCTGTCTTTTAAGAGTAGGTCGGGACCATTCATGTATGTATGCTTTTTAATATTAAACTGATATTTGCTTTCTTCCTAGCCACATTACCCAGGTGAGCGATTTGGCCCCCGGGGCTCTTGCTCAAAATGTTTTAAAACGTTTTAAAAATGTTTCAAAAATATGTTTAGCTCACACATATTAAATATTTTTTTTAATATTTAAGAACCACATTCTAAAGACATCAAATGAAACATTCCTTTCCTATAAATCTGAAACATTGCAGATATTACCTTTTTAAAATATTTGGAATTCGGTGTTTTCAATTTCTTTGATGTCTTATTTGTATAAAAGTCAGGCACAAAGTTCTTCATGGAAACAAAAGATCCGTCAAAAAATCAATAAATGAAAGAATGGACAAACACATTAAGATGTAAAAGAAACATAAGAGGCCCACGGACCACATCGCTCACCTGAGCACTGTGGCTAGGAAAAAAACAATGAAGCAATCAGTAGTGAAAAGCTTAAATGCATAAATTGTATCGACCAACCTCTAAAAAAGGGGACGGATAATATTTAAAATACTTTGAATCTACACTAACTAGGAATGCTTAAATATTTCCCTATCTCTCTGTGGCTTTTCCCTTTAAGTCTGAACTTTCATTCTGGCCTCAACCTATCCCCGGGGATCATGATTTGAATATACTTGAATCTAAACTACCCAAGGATGCTTCCATTTAAAAAAGACCTTACATGGCTTTGATGTTCTTTAGAAAAAGATTTCTACCTAGATATTTAATGTAGAACTTTGATCGTCCATTGTTGCTCCATCCTAGCTACCCCAGGGGTCATGATTTGAACAAATTTGAATATACACCACCTGGGGGTGATTCCATTTAAATATAAATGATGGCTTTGTTTTTCTTGAGAATTAGATTTAAGATTTTCTTATATTTCTTTGTAAATTTTTATGGTCCATTGTGACCCTACCTTCTTCCAGGTATCATGATTAGAACAAACTTGAATCTTAGGATGCATCCATTTAAATATGACCAAGCAAGACTTTGTTGTTATTCAGGAGAAGATTATTAAAACATATTTCCTAAACATTCCTGTATAAAACTTTCATTTACAGTTGTGGTTGCGTATTCGGCTGAAGGCAGACAGAATGGTTTGATGGTCGACGAACACATTTTGCTCGACAACTCCATCAATAAAAATTTTGTTATACCTTTCATTTAATTTTTTTGACATAGTCATATATGTATTTTACTGTCTTCCGTGATGTAACATCAAGTCCGTTACTGTTGAACACCAACGATCGAAAATGAGATTAAGCTGCGCCCATTTTGTGACGTAAGCGGTCCAACATCTACTCAGCGGTCAATCATCGAATTTTTTTGCTCCCTCACGAAACATTAGACATATTAGACTCTTTAGGTATATATGTGTTTTGGCACAAATTTTATAAGGTTATGTTTTCTACACACTTCTTCAAAATGTTCTTTTCATGCCAATAAAACGATTATTAGTAATTTTGAAAAATGAATACATTCCGTATTACATTGCATTAAATTAAAAAAAAAAGTTAATATTTTAACAGCATTCTTGAATAAAAAAAATATCAGAAGTTTTATTTTATCAAAGGTACATGTATCTGTAGATTCCCAAATATCTGCGAAAAATTAATTTATATGCGAAATTTCGCTGGAAGCAACACTCGCTCTTATTTTTCTGATTTAACTTCTTTATAAATCATCTACTCGCGAATTATTGTTCTTACGGTTTAACGCTAAAGAGTGATAATAAGGTACTCGCGAAAAATAAGGAATCTACAGTATTCTTATATTATGCAATAACAGAAAGACCAAGGTGTGATTTGTTTTCTCTAATCGTTCTAGCAACAAAGTTATTTATACTATTATTGTCGACACCTTACACTTATACCAAGGGTAAACAAGAAAACATTGATGTAACCATCAATTGCCGACGGGAAATAAATAAAGTAAAAAGTGAAAATGAGTGTTGATCAGCAAAACGCTTCGATATGTGTGAAAAAGGCATGCGTCTAAATGATGGTGACAATAGTCGAGAATATTTTGAAAACTTAAAGTCGGATGAAAATCGAACAAAAATGATACCCTTTTTAAACTTTATCAATTCTTCAAGTAAATGTTGTCTGCATAAAATATAAATTGAAAATAGACTCATGCAACCTTATTTCAAAAATGTATTTCACTTCAAGAATATAAAACCTGAACTTCGTACAGTTTTTGCAATAAGTAATTCGATGTTATAAAAAAAGGACCTGTCGTTTTTTCGATAGTAAATGAAATGCAACTTTATACATTAAATATCAAAACATATATATTTTTACAAATTCACTTTAGCATGTTTATGGAAGTAAATATATCATGCATCTTTTATTTCATATAAGGAAAGACAATTCTAATTAACAATCTTTTTAATGTTTAGAAAACCTTTGATTTTGAATATCTTCTCCAACCTCAATCCCCATACACCAACACTTAAACTTATATGTATAGAGCAGCCTGTTCATCCGGCCTGCAATGATCGCTGATCGTCATGATTACTATGACAATATGACCTAAATCATGAAGAATAGCATTGTTTTTTATTCTCTAAATCACTTGTCATCATAAATCAGATGTGCTGTAACATATATTTTTAGTTTATAATAACAAGACACAATCTGATATTCATTCCTGAAAAATGCTACTGCAAAAAGCACCTTTAAATCTGAGGGAATATTTCATACATTTTTCTCAAGATGTAAGATTTTTTGTTTGAAAGTAAATGGACAAATAAACATATTGTTATGCAACTAATCCCCCCACCTTCATTTGTAAATTTAACTTATCCAATATTTGTTTTGTTGAGAATATATTTTTGAAAATATACATTTATTTTTATCTAAATTAAACTTATAAAAATCCCTGTAAGGATGATTAAAATAAAATTCTATTTTTCTAGTCTGTAAGAACAAGTGCTACATCAAGTTTATGACCGATTCTCAGATTCACAGTAAAGAGCTTTTTTCGAGAGTTTGTATTATAACGGCCAAAACTTTTATCTACTTTTCAATAAATGTTTTTAGTATAAGAGCGCAACATATCTAAATTGTGCGATCATTTAAGGAATGACTCTAATTCCTGGCAAATTTATTCGATATAACCTGGTTTGGGTCACTTTACCCTTTATGTAAAAAAGCGTAAACTGACCCAAACCAGATTATACTCGAATAATTTGGCCAAGAATGTGTCACTCCTTATAATTTAATTTTAAGGGGGCCGACTGGGGTTTTATTGTGCGAAAACTACAATAGCAGAATAGCAGAACTTTTTATTTTACCCTATATATTACTTACATCAACTTCAGTGTACATGCCAAGTTTAGGGAAAATCCAGGTATTCTTAAGGGACCGTCTCAAATTACCAAAATATACATTTACTATAGGATTATATAGGAGAGTGTCACTTTTTGCACTTTAAAGCCAATATACAAATACTACATTAGACTTTTTGTTCAAACTATAATATATGATGAGTAATACTATATTGTGCAATATATGTAAGAAACACAAAATTCTACCGTCTTGTTACCGGAGGGGCATCTCAAATTCCAAAAAAATTAAGGATTTTTCCTATTTTTACAGAGTTCTACAAAATATTATAAGGGCACAACGGATTTTATATAAAAACATAATAAAATTAATGGAGTGATTCTCAATATTTTACGTTTTTCCGTCGTCCTTTCTCCCGTCTGTCTGAATTTTTTTTTTTTACATTTTCGACTTCTCAAGAATCACTGGACTAATTTTGACCAAACTTGGTGTAAAGGGGAAGTTTTAAATGACGGGCCTAGTCCCCTCACAAGGGGAGATAATCAAGAAACACATAAATAGGATGGGGTCATTTAAATATCTTCTTCGCAAGAATCACAAAGCCAGAAAAGGTGAAACTTATGTGGAAGTATCCTGGGGTAGACCAAATTCTAAATTGTTCACATCATGACCCTCGGAGGTTGGGAGAAGCATAAATAGGGGATCAAAATTTACATAGAAATATATCGGAAAAATCTTTGAAAATCTTCATCTCAAGAACCATTAGACAAGAAGAGTAGAAAATTATGTGAAAGCATTCTGGGGGTAGTGTAGATTCTAAATTGTTCAAATCATGACCCCATGATATGATGTCATATAAACAATTTTGGTTAAATTTGTAATATGTTTGTGAAGAATGATGTTCAACGTTATTTTCTTTTTTTTGACATTCGTATCAAGATCTAAAGATTTATGCATTTATTTATTTACTGCTTTTGCTTGATTATTGATGTGAATAAAATGGTGTCATCTGTGAATAATGATACTAAGCATATTCTTAAAACCATAGACCTTGTATAAATGACAGGTTATTTATATTACAAGTATTATTTATATTAAAGTACAGGTAAGGGAATTCCCGTTTTAGGTGTCAATTTCCTTGGAAAAAGGGTTTCTTTATTTTTATCATTAATCTTACTTGTATGATTGATTTTGTTATTTTTAAATTATTAAATAATAGATTAATATTGGAGTTTACTTGCATCTTGTTGAGTTTAATTAATTTAATTAATTTAATTGAGCTGAAGTTCACATTGACGGCATGATTCCACTTTCAACAGTTTGTGATTTATAAATTATCAGAAAATTAAAAAAAGTATACCATAATCCAATGTTTTAACTTATTTGTGTCATATTTTTTTTTACCTTTGTTAACTTATTAATTATTCAAAGTGTCTTTCAACAAATTACCATTTGTCAAAAGCTGTTAATGCGGGGCTTTGTGGTTACATAGGGAATCCTACAGAAGTGAGGATCAGAAGAGAAGTGATGGACACTGAGGAGATGGTGATTAAACCTCCGAATATCATAAAGGGACTTGACAGTATAGGAAGTGGGAGTAGACGTGAAGGATTCAGACTGAGTACTTCTGATTATGATTTTATGCTCTGGTCTCCAAATCACAAGGTAATCTGTGATCTATCTCAGATCAATCTTTACCGTGTCCCAAGACACACGGTGATCCTAATGGAGTGTAATGATCTTCCACCTGGATTTACCAGTCTTAACCTAATGAGTCCTTCAAATGATAGAATAGTCAGATCCTCCTGTGTGTTTATGAAAGGCAAAATTTATATTTCTAGTACATTATTCAAGGATAACCATTTCCGAAATATCAAGTCAAGGTATGCGTTTGCCGCCTCTTCTTACCAACATGGACCTTGTTCCACATACAGTTTTGACCAAAGAACAGAATCAGACTTAGCTTTTTGTTTTGGCTCACATCAATGGCCAGCAACAACACTACCATGGATACAAAGATGTCGAGAACAAGGTTGGCCATCTGATGGGGTTTTATCAGAAATATTAAACGGAGGATTCCACGTTGTTCCTATCGGCAGCACACCTGAAAATATAGAAGAATGGAGATATTCATTCTCAAAAACAGAACAAAAACTCATTTATTCAAAGAATCATTGTCAGTTTTTGTGTTATGGGCTATTCAAAATTTTTTTTACAAGAAGTAATTAATTTTAGTAATAATACTCCTATTCTATGTTCATATTTCGTAAAAACATGCATATTCTGGATAATTCAGAATGATAGTTCCTTAATTTGGACACCTAATAATTTATTATCTTGTTTCTGGAAATGCCTTAGATTAGTGATACACTGGGTATATATTGGAGCATGCCCAAACCTTTTTATTCCCCAAAACAACATGTTTAGACTGAAAGTCGTGGGTTCAGTACAAGCTTCATTGTTCAATAAGTTGTATGATTTGTATTGTAAGAATATATCATGTTTACTACTAAGTCTAACACTAAGACCTTATCTCGAACAGGCGACATTATGCAGATCATTGAGAGTCTGTACTGACGAGAGGTGTATCATATCTGACACCGAGTTAGGTATAAGATTCTTTGGAGAACTAAGGACAAACATATATATCGGTAGTATTGAGGAATTCAGAGTTTATATGAAACACATAAGAAATATAATTATTGAAAAATTGACACCACATCAGATAGTGACCTCACAAAATATGACATCCAGTATTTTACGGAACGTCGCCTATTTGATTCAGAGTAGAATTCATCGAAAAAGATATTGCAATATGGTTTATTACAAAGTTAATAAAGTATATACATTGATTAAATTGTCTTGCACGTTTGGTTGTGTGTCAGACATTCTTTATCTTGCTATGTACTTCTATAGGGCAGAAATGTATGAACATTCACTGAATTGTTTACAGAAAGCACTGGAGAGAATGTCACAACCATATATAATGTATACTGACAATATCAATGTATATATGCACAGACAGTGCATTACTGGGAAGGGTTTTGTGACAAAATTGAGGAGACTCTTAGTGAAAGACATCGTGTTAGACCATGAGTACAGATACATTAATGAACTGCTGATAGAGCAGAAGATCAGTAAGAAGAATGGTATGCCTGTATTACGTATTCCACCTCTGGTGATGTTACACATGTTGTTTATACTGAATCACCACAGACTGGGTGACAGAGTCAGGTCACAACAATCTCTACAGGATCTACATACTCTGCTGCACTATGATGACAGGGATAATGTGCCTTCTTTTTTTAGAGATATATCGTGGCAAATACTAGGCATATGCCAACAAATCACTGGAGACTGTTTCGGTTCAATAGAGTCTTGTCAGTTTTCGTTACAACAGACACAGTTTCACAAGATTCGGGAAGCGACAATGATAAGAATTTCAAACTACTTTCCTAAATAAACACACTGGTTTTCTGGTTATACTGACGAAATGTTTCTTTTGTTTCATATTGATTAAATTTTCGTCTTCATGCTTCAGTTCATTTTTTTAATGATGTAATTATGTTACTTAATGTAATATCAGGCGATGATTCTGGAGTATCATGTTCCTCTTTTATGCATTATTTTGTAATCAGTTCTGACAAAAAGTACGTTATTAAATTTAATCATGTTCTGTCCGTGACCATGACAATATTTCAGAATATGATGTTGAAGATTATAATAATCAAGAAAAATCAACGCATATTTCAGGAAAAAAATGCTCTTTTATTATATCGCATAATTTAAAAAAAATAATCATTAAAACATTAATATAAATGCATTCTTAAAAAAATGTTAAGGTAGTGATGCTTGTATGTCATAAAATGAATTAATCAAATGACAGAAACTTGGATCTTGTTGTCTTTCTTGGAATAACTGTTAGACGAGAAGTTATGGTTTTTCCCCTTTTAGTCGAAGCATTGGGATTGTTGATACAATTACTGTTAAATATTCATACTAAGCAAATTGGTCACTGAGTGACATTTTAACCATGAGGATGATCCTTACTCCATGACACACAGACCTAGTTATGTCCGTTGGTCTTAGAAAAATTCCAATTGTTTGCAGTTTCATTATACCACCCGCTTGAAAAGTGGGAGGGTATACTGCAATCAGTATTTTCGTCCGTCCGTCTGTCTGTTACGCTTTGGGGTACCCATCTCTTATCAGCAACTCTTCTTAAACAACTTAGTGAAAATAAATGAAACGTTCACAGAATCTTTATTACATATTGCCATTGTGCACCTCCTATTTTACTTTTTATTCGACACATATTACGGGTTTCCCGGCCACAGCAAAACATGGACTTTGCCATAATAACCATATGGGAGGTGAGCTCATAGCTCACAGTACTTTTAGTTTTCTTTGCAGAGGTTGCAAATATGAAATGAAATTTCGGTTATAGATTTTTCATCAGAATATCTAGGTCTATTTCTGTTTTGATGCGATTCATCAATTTTTAAAAGAGTCATGTCCTTTCGACTTTTAAATTATCTAGGGGGCGGGGGGTCAAAAGTGTTTTACCAACATCTCCTGTTACATTCCCTCTTGAAAAGCAGGAGTGTATATAGTAATCGGGATGTCCGTCCGTCTGTCTGTTACGCTTTGGGGAACCCATCTATTATCCGCAACTTCTCTCATTCCACTGTATGAAATTTGACGAGACTTTTACGGAATCTTTATTACATGGTGCTTTTGTGCACCTCCTATTTTACGTTTTGATTCGACACATTCTTGGGGTTTCCCATAGCAAAACATGGATACTGCCATTATATTCATATGGGAGGCGGAAGTATAATTTAGAGAGCTCATTGCTCACAGGGCCTCTAGTTTGAGTATATTTTTGACTAGCAAAACAGTTTTTAAGGAGATAAATGAGCTATTTGTTCGATTCATATGCATAATAAAATCCAATTTCCTTAAGACTTGTATCATATAACATACATTGTTATGTACCAAACAATTGGTTACTCTTTTTGACTGTGTAGTAACACAGAGTTTGTTTATTTGAGATGACGTGTTACAACAAGAATCTAATAAATATAAACCACTCATTTTGGAATGATGTAATTTTCAGTTTTATTTTCAAAGGTAGATAAGACAAATAAAACACAAACTACTTTCTCAGGCTTTTGGTTACCGTGTTTATCTCTAAGGGCGAAATTAAGTCACGCCTTTAAAAAACTCTTATTATGTAAACTAACCCAAATTTGTAAGTAAGAGTTTCAAGTCCCACGAATCAACACTATAAAATACAACCAGGAAGTTACGCTTTTATATATTTTATGATTTGTTGTAAAGAACTGTAAGTTAAGGATATCGTAAATATAGCTTCATGAAGGATTGTAAAACTGGCAAACAGAACTTAATTGACCAAATATTTATATTAAAAAAAAAAATAATACAAGTCTTTTGGGTCACAAAGCTCACCATCGTCACAGTCCTAACAAAAAATGCTTTAGTTTTAATCTCTTTTTTTAACCCTCAGACACGAATACTAGCCATTATAATAAAAAAATATCGTATTTGTATGTATATATATAAATTGTCCACATGCAATAAAGTAGCAAAGGATATTAGAAATGTCTGTTTTGGAGGGGGGAAGGGGGGCAACCCTCGTAAATATCTGGTACTTAAATATTCTTTATAGGTTTATTAAATTACTAAGCAATGGGGAAGACCAATTATTCGTCTGACTCTAAAATAGAAGAGATATTCCTCTATTAGAGAATAGTGGCTCTGTATATGCTACTGTTCAAAAAATTTTGACACAGGGCTTAATTATGAAAAGAGTGAGTATATAATGTACAAAGAAGTCTTAAAGAAAGTGGAAAGGGTGAAAGTGTTTGCGAATCACAGATATTTTTTAATGAAACGAAGGGAAAACGCTTAAAAGTATGACGGTGCGTATCCGTCATATGACGTTTTATTTAGGTGTGGCGACTACCATAAGTGCACATTGTTTAAAATCTGATATTTTGGAAAGTATACATCATATTCCTTTGAAATTTTCAGTCTGATTTGAATTAAATAAAACAAAAATTATGTATAATTTTCTTGCTTTACGTCGATTTATAGCAATTTTATCAAAGTTCTGACATTACTTTTGGATCAACCCTCGTAGGTGCTGGCATGAAAGAGATATTAACTGCTCAGTTGCAGAAACGCCGAGTAAGGGGAAAATGCAGCTCGCCATCGACAAGTGGTGACCTCTCTTTATGAGTGATAAATTGTAGAGATGGTTATTAAAGAAACAAACAATCAAAAAAGCTAAAGAAGAATTTTATGTGTATATTTAGGGAACCCGACAGTTTTATTAAGGGTAAAGTGCATTTCGCAATAAAAGTATAAAAAAATCAAAGGAGAGTTTGATAGGTTATATAAACAATGTTAGGGTAGAAAGACTTCCTCACATCCATTGAAGACAATGAAGACCAACATTTATTTTGATATATATGTGGTTGTTCTGGTGTGTTCTGCTAGTGGAATAAAAGCATTTTGTAAGTTTTAAGTTAATTTGGGTAGTTAAACAATTCAAAAGCTATTTTAAATTATTTAATACGAAGAGGTTCATGGAAGTCACACTTTATGAATATTGCCTTTTCATGAGGTCGGTAGATTCATATATTAATGAAGTTCAGAGAATTGCATAATGAGCGAGAACGAATTGCGAGATAAAATGCTTTTTTGTGCATCTATCGAGGACTAGATTTGTTTTACTTTTTTGTTTTTGAAATCGTTGAAAATAATATGTACTTACCACAAAATTCTATGTCACATAACACAGAAATAAAATTAACGTTATTCATAATCTGTTTTCTTTTTATACTCATATAGTATTTAAGGGAACTTAATAATCTCAAAGTCTATATTTGATTATTGGTAATTTATGATTTAAAAAATTCAATTTATTTTATTATAAATTAAGTTTTTATTCAAGGCATTTTTACATTCGAGTAATGTTTAGCTTAATAGTGAAAATATAATTATCATTGATTATAAAAAGGAGCTGATTTTTTTTTAGTTTCTGTCTCAATCGGCGAAAGTTAGCACATGAATATGATTTTTAAAATCTCCAAGGACATCTTATAGAGGCATATGTCAGACGCCCATTGTCTTTGACTTTCTAATAAGATTCTTCAATTTACTTCTAATTTATCTGTCTGTAGAGTGTTCGCTTTAGTGATCGAAATGTTGTGGTTTTATACCCCGGCCGCTGGGTTAGTGACTGTACCAAGTAAATTGATTGATTGATTGTATACTGTTTAACGTCCCTCTCCAGAATATTTCACTGATATGGAGACGTCAAAACTTGCCGGTGAAGGGCTGCAAATTTAGGCCTATGCTCGGCACTTACGGCCTTTGAGCAGGGAGGGATCTTTATCGTGCCACACCTGCTGTGACACGGGGTCTCGGTTTATACATTACAGTCTCATCCGAAGGACCACCCCATTTAGTCGCCTTTTACGACAAGCAAGGGGGTACTGAGGACCTATTCTAACCTGGATCCCCACGGGGGTACCAAGTAAAAGTCTAAATTTGAAGCCTTTCGCCGGTTGAATCTGAAGTCATTCAGTGAGTAAAAAGTATTCAAATAGAACATTTAACAACACACAATCAATTAATAAAACAAATTCATTGGAATAAATTATTCAGGTCTTCCTGTCTCATATTTTATTTTTGAAGATCAAGGTGTTCCTTTTTCATGTAATATAAAGAAAATGCTAAAACTTGAAGTAAACAACAAAAAACAACAACAAAGAAATAAAATTATCACAATGAAGATATAATTCATTCAATAGCATACGTAACATTTATTTTTGCTGATTCAATATGTGTTTACGTCATAACACGTCACTTGTAGGACTAAGAAATAGAGTGGTGCTTGAGAGGCGATTTACAAACTTAATAACGCACACAGCCCCCATTTATGTTCATGCATGTTTGTTCATTAAGGTTTCGTCAAAGGTCAACATGTCTAAAAAAGTTATATTTACAATAGCTCCATAACTATGTATGGTATAAAGTCAAAATGTTAACAGTTTATAAATATATCATTGATTAATAGATAGAAAGTATCATTTGATAACAAATGTTTTTGAAAAAGATCTTTTTTGAGAAAAATTGTATCAGAAAATGTGCATATTTAAAGAGATATGCACCTGCTTAATTCTGTCCTTTTTGTGAAATCCATCATTGCAGAAATAATATATGTTTATCATCGAAGAGCAAGTTGGACATGAATGGTCTCTGAAAGGTTGTTATTGAAAGCATGACATGTATAAAGATAAGACCCCTCTAGAACCCGCCATTTGCGATGTACTTTCGCTTTCAAGTCTTAACATTTGGACAAAATGAACAGGGAAAACAACTTTCCAGAGGCTATCCAAGTCCAACTTGCCGTTCATTGATAAACATATTTTGTTTCTGCAGTGATAGATTTCACTAAAAGCACGCAATTAATTTGGTGCATTTTCTGAAAAAAATAGACATTTTTTAAAAGATTTTTTTCTCAATTTAAATATTTTTCCAATTTTTTTTTATCAAGTGATACTTTTCATCTGTTAATCAATAAAAAAATTATAAACTGTAAAAGTTTCAACTTTATACCTCACATAGTTTTAGAGTTATTGTAAAAATAAATTTTTGGACATGTTTACCTTTGACGAAACCTTAATGCCTAGGAAATTTCATTCAGATATTGCCAAATTCCTGACCTGAATCGTCGGGCGTCCCTTTAGGTTAGACGAGAAAACCGTTTTTCCATTTCATCTCATATAAGTGAAAAGGCGGATGGAACTGCCGTCCAACACAGGACATTGACAAAAGAGTCTGACAACACGGACAGCATAGGGTCTGGCGTTATCCTGTTACAAAGAAATGAGATTTTGTTGTCTCCGTATGAACGGTATCACACAACACTTACATGTAAAAGCAAACGCCTGTCAGGATTCCATATTTTATTTGTTAAAGTGGTCCTAACGTGCTGATATACTAGCCCTCACCATTTCGCTACCGACTTCATATTATCGACACTGTGCTACAAAAATATCTGACTACAGCCGCATACCGGCTATAAACGCTGCATCGACCATCAATGCTATCAAAATGGAATCTTGACGAATCGACGTCAAACGGGAACATCCTGAACGTGGTCGATGCAAAGTATTGACGAATTGTTGGGAAAGTCTACATATATAGTCTATATCGTTTCTGTGAATATCTAATTGTCGTGCAACATTATTCTGGGCAATTCCAGGCTGGAACATTCAACTAACATGAAGAAGTTGATTTTCATTTGGTACAGCACAATTACAGTGTCATATGATATCAGTACCCGAGATTATACGAAAACGAAAACTATCTTACTGATCGTTAACAAAAAGTTTTATTAAAAGGGTTCTCCTCAGTTAGACAAAGTATAAATACAGACGTTCCACAAGGATCTGTATTAGGGCAATTCCTCTTTTTGGTATATACCAATGACATAACTGAAGAGCTGGAAAATCGAATTTGGTTATTTGCAGATGATACTTCTTAGTTTGTAATTATAGACTCTGATACACAAGCCCCTGCCGTCTCTTTGATTAATGACTAAGAAAAATTAAGCAGTGGTCCAGATAATGGATGGTAGACTTTAACCCTGGTAAAACTAAATGTTAATTTTATCAGGTCAAATAAATCACATCAACAAATCTCATTTGGTTATGTAAATAGTAACATAGAACAAAAGCAAAGTCACTGCCACCTTAGACTTGTATTACAATCCAATGGCGGTTGGTCTGAGCATATTTCCAAATATATGATAAAACATGTCAAGGTTTAAATGTTCTTCGCACACTTAAATACAAATTAAACAGAGATTAACTTATTAGTATTTATATTGCTTTTATAAGACCTGTTTTACAATATGGTAATGAAGTGTGGGATAATTGCACACAGGAGCAGAGTAGTCTATTAGAGAGTGTGCAAATAGATGTTGGGTTGAGGCGCAATTCCTCGAAACGAAAATTGTATAATGAACTAGGATGGCAAACGCTTAGTGAAAGAACTAAATACAAGCTTACACTTATGTTTACAATACTTAATAATTATACACCTGAATATGTGCAAGAAATGGTCAATCAATGTCTATCTGTTTCACATAATTATGCCTTACGCAATAATTTGTATCACTTACCAATCACTAGAACAGTTGCATATTATAATAGCTTTTTACCATCTACAATTAAGGTATCCGACCCATATTAGGATCAGAATTTTTAACCTTAAATATCAATTGTTGGTAAAATTTCCCGATATTATTTAAAAGCATTTTAGAGTAGAAGGGATTTACCAAGAGAAATTTTCAAAAAAATTATTACCTAAGAAGATATTAATTATTGAAGATTGCATTGAAGTCTGTAGAAGGAAGTTAGATATTTGAGATAAAAAAGTAAATACTTCAAATGTCAAAAAATGCTGTGGTTGAAAGATGTATTTTATCACTGGAAAAGGAAAAAAAAAAATAGAAATTATTTTTTTTACCAGACAGATTTTTTAAAATTAATTTTTATTGCTTAAATCAAAGGGAGATAACTCGTCAAGGGCAGAAAAAGGTCATAAAGTAGGACATGCCCCACTCTTACATTCTGACACTAAAAGATGAAAATTAGTTTTAACTACACTGAGAATTCAGCCCATACATATCTATAAGGCATTCATTTCCATTGAATTTGGGGCTAATATGGATCGGATACCTTAAATTATGGAATGATTTACTAAATACTAAATATTAAAATCTGTAACAAGTGTAGCAAAGTTTAAACAGTGTATACAAAAAAAAACTTAAGGATAAAACAAAATCCAAATTATACAGTTATGGACAAAGACTTAAATATACTCCACTGTCAGTTTAGAAACTTCTCTAGTAATCTTAATGCAGATTTGTTTAATCATAACTTAATTGATTCACCTAAATGCTTAAAATGTGAATATTTTTCTGAAGACTCTATCAATTTTTTTTTCTTTCGATGCCCATGTTATGGCCTTGCCAAAAACTCTTTAATTACATATGTGAGTGACCATGACATACCAAGCGATGTCAATATTGTATTATCTTGTTATGGTTGACTACCCCTTAGTGAAAATATGTTGTTTTTTGAAAATTTTAGAATTAGAAAATATATTAAGTATTGTGCAGCATGTCTTTCAATCTTGACCTTTACGTTGAAAGTATACAAAAAATTCAAGTATGGTTCTGAGCCTTCCCCTACATATTCTTATTCTTCTTCTAATTATTATTATTATTTTTTTCTATTTGGTTTTTGGGGTTTCTTTTGTTTTGTTCTTTGTTTCCCCCCCCCCCAAGTTTTTGTAAATTAAATATCATTGTTTTCTTTACCCACTGTTTTCCCCCAATTTTCCTCCATTTATGTACTCAGTCTGTTTAACTCTTTTAATATTAGTTTATAATATATATCTATGTAGGACTCATAATAAAATTTGTACCTTGATCTCCAATGGAAAGAACTAATATAGCCCGTTGGCCTGCTTTTAAATCCATGTTCATTGTATACTTTTCTGTATATTTTGAATAAAATACTTGTTTAACTAAATTAACGAAATGTCATCAAACACGTGTTTGGACACCATAAAAAGTAAGTTCAAAAGAGTCAAGTTCAAGTGTCATAAATATCACAACCCCTATCGATTATTAAACACGTATAGCTAAAAACAATAGGCTGTGGGTTTTATGATGAATTTACTGAGGTAGAGATTCTTTTTCCCCTTAGCCTATTGATTCGAACATATTAGTATCGGCCGCGGCTTACTTGTTTTAGTTCAGTAAAAAAATTCTTAAATGTATTACATGTATTAAATCGTGAGTAAAATATTTGAAAAAAATTGCTTTAAAGCAAGTACTAATTGTTGTTTTTAACTTTCAATTTCATTATCACTTTTCATCAGATAATTGATAATTTATGGTTAAATAAAAAAGTTTACAATAGGTACTCCCCAGCTTGGGAGTGTGCAAGATATGAAAGGAGTTCGTCATGATTTTCTGGATAATAATGACGTCATAAAAGTGCATGGTGAACCAAAATTGAAAGGTGTTCAACTAGTAAGATTTGTATTAAATATGCTACAACTGCGAATGACACGAGATTTTCTCCTATTTTTATTCATTTTTCACCGCGCCTTGCAGTATAGCCTACTCTTCAGAATCCATTGGCATTATCACGTGGAGAAGATCCAGGGTATCAGCGCGTAATATATCTTGCAAGGCCTACGACAAATAATTCTTATCATTTATTATTGGCTTTATTACAACGATGGATCCATTTGATGAGCAAATGCAAATTTCTATCTGATTTAAAAAAAAAATCATTTTTTAATCTCGCTTTCAAGACAGCCAGCTTTGAATATCTTGTGCTTTCCTTGTATGTTCATTAGATACTTAAAAATTGTGAAAGTACTTTTTGAAATGTTGAATTTTGCTTGCAGCCGATTTGATGCTTTGCATCAATTTTAATTCAAAATAGAAATGACGTCCTAGGAATCTACGTTTACATGTAACCCATTTGGGGACATGTATGAGATCTTCGTTAACAACAAAATAGTAGCAGTTAGAAATAACCTTGTCTTTTAATCACATTCCGGCTTCCATTCATATTTACGCAAGATAATTAAACCGGTGATAACGTCAGAAGAAATGAATTACAGTTGATGGCTTCTTACTTTCAATTTTCAGAAATTGATTCGAAATCATAAAAAAAAATTAAGAATCAAAAAGCAATAACGCTCAATTTTGTTATTATTTGCAATAATAATAAATAGGTACACTTATGATAATAGTCTTCTTAGTTATATTTTTATCTAACTGTGGGGATCGATAGTCCATGGGTAAGAAAAAGGATGAGGCTACATTCCTTGAATTCGACTTTGCTGGCATCTTTAATTATTATAGCATGATTGCTACAAACCGTCGTACCTCGACCTCTTGACTTCAAAACTGTTTAAATACCAAATATTTTTTACCAAGTGAAAGTAAAAAAGAAACTTATATGGTCGAATTAGCATTTAAAAAGGTATTCTAAAAAGAGATGGGAGTGGTTAGAGATACAAAACTCGTGGTCATTTGGCTGATGATTTTGTAAATGCTCATACATATAGAGGATAATTAGTGTGTTAAACTGAGATATAATTTAAAAACAAATAATAATTATTTATTTTATATCATGGTTAATATATGATAATTTATTTGTTATCTTCAAACAGACAACATAGCACTTGGAAAACATGCCCGAGTCTACTCCTTTTCTTCAATGACCATGAACACGACCAATTTAACTGACGGAGACTTTAACAATACTTGCATACATATCGACCAATTTGGTTATCTTCAAGTAGAAATAAATCTCGAAGACGAATATAGCTTGCGGTCTGCACATATCTACTTTAAAGGTAAGTAATTTGTCAATTTTTTACAGTGTTAATCTGACTTTCAAATGCAGGAGGTAGCTGTTACATCTGATAAGTAATATTAGGGCTAAAATGATACTTGTCTTATTCAAAATTTTAAAAAGAACCATTCATAGCACCGATACAAGAGATTAATATCAATATAAACTAATACTTAGATTTCAAATTAAAGCAAAGGTTAAGACAAGATTATGTATAATGCTTTTTATGTCTTTTGTCCAGTAGTTGACTCTCTGCGTCATCAATTCTTGATGAACTGTACGTATTCAAATCATAATATGCCTTTGCAGTGGTGCATATAGTATGGAGAATGGCATGTTTACAATCTTCTTTGACGTTAAACTTATCTAATTAATGATAAATAACACAAACAGTCCCCCCTAAATCCAAGTCACTATGTTAATAAAGATGTATCTCTCACTTTAAAAAAAAATTTCTGAATCATCCAAATATTAAGGCAAATCACATATTTGCAAAAAGTGCAAAAATTCGACTTCAAGTGTATAAAATTGTTCCTATTTCAAAGTATCTTAAAAATATTTTTAAGAACGTTTTTTTTCTTTTTTACAATTTACACAATTAAAATTTTCAAATTAATTTTCCAATAAAAGAAATATTGTAAATATCTGTGTACCTTTTCTGTGTGGGAGGAAGGAAAATTTATTTGTGGTATATATCCTGACACATCTAGAATTTATAAGTAATATTTATAAGCTTATCTGGAACGACCCCCGGCCCGGAAGACACCTACTTCTAAAACAGAATTGTACCTAATCACGACGACAGCTTTACGAGGCACACTAGTTAAATTAAGAAGGCATTTCTTTCAGTGTTCCTAGTAAGTCCTTCATTTCAAAAATGTCGCCCGCGTGACACAGTGGTTAGAGTGTTTGTTCTAGAGTCGCAAAGTATGGAATCCTGTAGTCGCGGGTTCTAATCCCACTGTTGGGCTTTGAGACCGGTCCTCAAAGGTGCAGGCAGGGTGTAAAAGATCATACCCTGCTCAGTTATCCCGAGTGCCAAGTATAGGACAAGTGTTGGTGTATCAATATGATTGAAAATTCTCGATAGAGACGTTAAACAGTAGATGAACAAAAAATTAGATTAACCCATAGCAATTTTTCTCTAAATATCTATGAACAATTACTTTTTGTCAATACTTAAAACTTAGTTAATGTTTTAGGTCAACCAGAAGGAGTTTATATGCTGTACAGAACTGACAAATATTTTTGGCCATACGACATTCAAATGGCATGTACAACAGATTGTCCGAACACTATAGATTTCACTATCCAAACAGAGGGGAAAATTGTCAACTTTTACTTAAACCATTTCTGGATTAATTCATCAACAGACCTTTGTGAAATAGAGCTTGAAGGCGAGTAAATTACTATCATTATAATTTTGTAGTGTGATTAAAATATCGGAAAATGGCAATAAACCTGTATCATATGTAAAGAATGGAAACTTACAAAATTTAAATAATATATTTTTAAAATAGTTATTCGGAGGGTAAAAACTAACTACCAATCAAATTTTTGTTTCACTTAGATATCACAAATTTATTATCATCAATTAATACACTATTGAATCGTTATTTCAGTTGTGTCGTTTACAATATATAATAGAATTTTTTCTTTATTTATTTTTATCTATTTTGTATGTATATTAGTCTTATGGGTACGTTTTTTTTAAAAAAAAAAAACATTACATTGAATTAAGAGAGAGATAGAGAGAGATATTTAATTTACAATATCAATAATCTTTTCTGTAAATCATTATTTTTTCGACTTCACAATATGTCCATGTCCATGCACAGTGCTAATTGTTACAACAGTCCTGTAAATAAAATAAAATGCCTGATTTTTTGTTTAATATTAAAGGGGCATAAACACAGTTTCAGCCAAATTCTTTAAAATGGATTTTTATTTTTACTATTCCTAGGTATGGCATCATCAACTGATCAGCCAAAATTTCAACATCATTTGTTTATTAACAAACGAGATAAAGAACCTAGAGTTTCTGTAAACATGTACAAGGCACGAGCCTAGCTATGTTTACATAAAGAAAAATATTATATTTATAACAATATGAAATTTAGCAAATCACTGAATACTGACTAATTGGATTTAGAATTAATTTATTTCTATAAAATTATCTGCTTTGTACGAACATATATTAATTTTTTTTTTTACATTATGTAAACAAAACATGACACTGACCATGTTTACATAACAAATATGAAATTTAGCAAATCACTGAAAACTGACTAATTGGATTTAGAATTAATTTATTTCTATAAAATTATCTGCTTTGTACGAACATATATATTTTTTTTTTTTTACACTATGTAAACAAAACATGACACTGACCATGTTTACATAACAAATATGAAATTTAGCAAATCACTGAAAACTGACTAATTGGATTTAGAATTAATTTATATCTATAAAATTATCTGCTTTGTACGAACATATATTATTTTTTTTTTACATTATGTAAACAAAACATGACGCTGACCATGTTTACATAACAAAGGTTTTGAGCTCCATAATCTGTTTTGAAATTCGACAACCGAAGTTCAAATTATTGATGATCATTATTAAGACAAGCTAATGATTTGTTAAAAATTGAAAAATATATTTAAAAACTTCAAGATAAACTGTGTCCATGCCCCTTTAGGGATCAGTAAATTGCTTAGTAAACAGATCGAGGTAGAAAAATGTCACACTTATTTTGGTCCCCCACTGAAATAGCAGATTATTAATTTCGGTCTGTCTGTCCGTACAGCTGTAGTTTTGTCTATGTTTAACGCTTTCCATTCTACACGATATCTCGAGAAGCCTTTGAGTTGTTGCAGTCAAATTTGCACAATGACTCCTTACTTGAGGAAAATCCCGAATGTTTTTTAGGTCAAAAGTTCAAAGGTCAAGATAATACTTTATATAAAAAAAACCAAGTCTGTTTTAACATTATGATTTCCTTCGATTATCTCTAGAAATCTTTGAGATTTTGCAATAATATTTTTTACTACAACTCGCTATAGCTTAATGAAAACTCATATTTAGTTTGAGGTCCAAAGGTCAAGATCTTAGATTCCTAGATTTTGATTGTTTATAAACCTTTATTTCCTTAATAAACTTTTAAATGTTTGCAATTTAATATTTTACCTGATGAATACTTCATCATCCATCACTCTTACGTATTTTCCTCTGTTGGTTGTATATTTGTCTGTCTGTTACATTTTCGTTTCATATCGATATCTCGAGAAGCCTTTGAACTTTACATAAAAAGTGTACATGAAAACTTCCTATGGCCCAAAGATTGATTGATTGTATATTGTGTAATGTCCTTCTCGAGAATTTTTCACTCATTTGGAGACGTCACCGTATGCCGGTGAAGAGCTTCAAATTTTTACCTTTACCCGGTACTCAGGGCCATTGAGCAGTGAGGGATCTTTATCGTGCCAGCGTCTGCCGCTGACACGGGACCTCTGTTTTTAAGGTCTCATCCTAAGGACCCGCAACTTTCACTTCAAAGTGCAGAGCGCATGGCGAAGGAACAGTTGCTACCCATTTTATTGACTGTTTCAAAGAAAGTGACTCTCTTCAGCCACGTACCTCTAATCACTTGACTCGACACTAATTTAGTGTTTCGGCGGTATGATACGAGGTTTATGATTTATAATTTCTCACAGTTGATTACTTAGCTGCAAATCCACCATCATCAGGAGCCTCTTTGCAAATCTGTTATACAGATTATTTAATGAAAGAAGTGGTGATCATATCAATTAAATTCTCATTGTGTTTAAATGACACAATAGGCAATTCAGAGAATATCCCATTGCAGTCTTTATCTTTACAAAGAATGTGCCAGTATTTTATTAATTTTTGTTTTATTTTCCGGAGTCCTGGATTGTATATGGTTGCTAAACTAAGGAGGATCTCTCTTTTTTTGGTATTAAATTTCACTGTGAGAGCTGTGTCCCTGTTATAATTATCAAAAACGTTTTGTATATTCTGATTGATTTTATTTTCACTATAGCCTCTCTTTTGAGATTCACTTTAAATTCACGTAAAATTTCGTTGAGTGCAGTAGTGTCATTGGTATTTCTTAGGTGACGAATGGTTTCGCCTTTAATGAACCACTTAAAGTCAGAAGGATTATGAGCACTAAGCTACAGCGATCCAAATATTGGAACGTGTGGGTGGGTTTAATATACGTTTTAAAATCCACGATTAATTCTCTGTTGAATTTGTTTTCTTTGTATACCGTTGTGTCTAGGAAATTCATACTTTGCTTAGAAATTTCATAATTATGTGAATTTCAATAAAGGGTGATGGGCATTGGCTATACAGAAAAGTTAATGAATCTCATTTTCATTTCCATGAAAAATGATAAAACCCCCGTCGCAAGAACGACGTTGATATATATAATTTTTTTCCTCGTAGATTTGTTAAGAATTTCGTTGGTGATCTGATGCAAGCGAATATCACATACTCATAATGGGGTGCATTTAGATCCCATCGCACATTCTATAATTTGTTTGTAAATATTTGAATTAAATTTAAATATGTATAATTTCCCGCTGTGGGCGGGGCTTAATTGATTGAGAATACGCATCTGTCAAATTCTCTGTAGGCTGTTTCAACGGCTGCGATTAGCTCCTCGAATCTTATGTTTGTGTAAAGTGATGTTCCATCATAACTGACCAGCAGGCACTCGGTGTGTTTTCCGTCTTGTTTGACCGGGAGCAGCTTTCATTTTTAACAAAAATGAGAAATAACCCCCAAAAATGCTTTGAATCCTCTAAAGCTATGTTAATTAGTGCTAAATAAGCCCTTTTTTGCTACTTCTGGTTTGACTGGAAATGACGACAACGCACGGAAAATTAATTTTTAAGCTCCCAGAGACATATGTTGCCCAAAAACTTGTCAAAAACGGCAAAAAAACGCGTTTTCCGACTACTTTCGGTTTGGCAGGAAGTGATGACGTTGGACGTATTTCGACAACTTCATAAGATTAAGCTTGAAATTTTCAACAACTTTGCTTCTTTGATGTATAACAAATTCTCAATACTTTTTAAGATATTTGGAAAAAACTTTTGGCCCCTCTAGATCCATTAATTTAGGGGTCAGCCCTTTTCCGACATATTGTTTGAAAGATCTTCTAATTCTGCACAAATTATGTTCTATATATTTTAACAAAATAATTTTAGTTTAGAAGATAAGAAGCAAAATACGAGTAATTGTTGGTTCTTTTAAGGGTACTTACCACAAACAAAAAATGGATGCGCGGGTTGATATATATTTTTTGACTGATTTTGATTTGTATTGATATAAATGATTATTTTGCCTTCTATATAAATCTATACAAAATTTTGCGCAATTTTTTAACTTTATGAACAAAATCTTATAAAATTCTTCCACTCTCCTTGGTAAACATTATTTAGGTTGTCAATTTAAATGTAAATCTATGAGAAGTAATGCTGATTTCTGAAAAAAGTTTGTTTGTGTTATTTATCCTTAAGCATTCTAATTTTTTACCCCTATATAGCGCCATTTTGAGTGTAGAAATCGAAAAACAAAAACCGATGTGCACAACTTCAATTCCTCTTTTATCTAAATCAGTAGAATTTCTGCTCCAGCTTTAGCCGTCTCTGAGCCTTTGTCTGGAAATGAAAGCCTATAAATTTTCGTTTAAAGGGCAATAACTCAAACCGGATGTGACTTTTTGAAATTTTAGTGAGCATTCTGATAGAGTTTAAAAACGTCTATAATCTCTGAAAATTTGAGTGAGTGAGATATGAGGCCTTAAGGTATTCTTTTCCTAATAGGATCAAATTCAATGAAATTAAATACATATGTACATATTAAATATGTAGGCATTGAATTCTCAGTTTATTTAGACATACTTCCCATTTATTACTGTTAGTATGTACGAGGGTTGTTCGAATAGTTCGTGGACGATGTCCATCTTCGTTATATTACTCACTTGAAATTTAAAACAAGTACATAATAATATGTAAAAACATTTGTTTTGTTGATGTGTGAAGTTTCATTCCATTCGATTTAACACAAATAAATTTACTTTATTTTAAAATCAACATGTTTTGCACCCGCGGAGCACACATAAGGGCAATGTAACCTCAACACATAGTGTCGAGAATTTATAATAGATACCATACCTATACATTTCACACAGAATATTCCAATGCCCATTCATTAAATTCTTTTTCTAATACCTGACATTTGTTTTTTAAGCACTAATCTAATTGTATAATTTCCTATGATAAGGTTAAAATCTCTTTTAGTACTTAACTCTGCTTTCACAGGATAAGCAACTCTGAAACGCCTTTGTCTTTCATTTACGTTTCAAATTTTAAAGTTTTGTTCAGATAGGTTTACAGTTAAACCGTTTTTCACAGGTCAACTCATCCGATACAGAGTCTCTGTCACTCAAATATTGCCTGTACTATTTGTACACACATGCACAACTCGCTTGTGACATATTTTCTTGATTCTTTCTACAATTTTAGATTTATTCAGGATTTTTCCTGAGAAAAACACAAAATTGCTTCGGCATCTGCTGCTCTGTGACGTTCTAAAACGTCATCGTTTTTGTAGTTTTCATTAAGGACTACTTATCTTCTTAAGTCGATTTCTTTTCAACAAAGCAAAATATAAAACCATAATTCGGTACACGTATCCATGTAACAATTCTTAATTTTAATTTCTAGGTAGTTTTTCGTTTTTCCTCTATTTTACAGAGAATCTGACTATAGACATTATTTATTGTATTGTCTGTAACTGACTGATTTTTGACCTGCTCCCCCATCCAATTTTTGCATTTTTGAAATCTTGATAAATTTTTAATCAATTGTAATATTTTGTCAAAATTAATACATATCATTTGGATGTATTGTTAAAATATTGCTACCAAAGCATAACATATGACGTCAAATAAAAAAGACGTCTCCATATGAGTGAAAAATTCTCGAGAGGGACGTTAAACAATATACAATCAATCAATCAAATAAAAAAGATATGACAGTTGTCCACGAACTTTTCGAACAACCCTCGTATAGTGGGATGAGTCCTAATTTATGACCTTGAATTTTAGTAAGAGGTACATTGTATCTCCCCTTTTTTTAATTTATAAAAAAAAAATCAATTTAAAAAATTGAAGCCGGTAAAAAATCGTTTTGAATTGTCATTCTATTTGTAATGTTTCGATGCATCTTTCCACCGCAGGATTTAATGATATTCAAAGTATTTGAATTCTTATTTTGAAAAAACGCTTTTACCCATAGACTTCAATGCAATCTTTGTTAATTAACTACTGCTTAATTGATGAATTTTTTAAAACTCTCGCGGTCAATCCTTTTCCACTATAAAATACTTTTATATAATGTCAGAGTATTATGTACTTAACAGACATTTAAGAGTAGAGAATTTGGTCCCATTAGGGCTGGAAATCCTTAAAGTTGCGATCTAGGAAGCAGAAGAAAAAAAAGAATAATAATCTTTACCAACAGAATCAGTAGAAGGTCTTCCGTTGGAAACGGAGAGCTTAAATTCTCAATATATTTCCTTTTTTTTGGTAGGTGCCGTTATTTGAGATATTATAGGCCCTTGTGGGGTGACGTTTTGCAGCATCCATTTTGTTTCATAATATTAAAGATTTCAATATCCAGTTTGTGTTTTTTTGTGAGTAAATTTAATCTCTTTATTTTGTGCTACCAGCTTTGTATAGAAAGTCTGATTGATATGCTCCTCTCCTAACTAATTTAATAATATGTATAACAGATGTGCAAATAGGCTTATGATGATGGCGGATTTGCAGCTAATTAATATGCTATCAAAATCTTAAACCTCGTATATATCACACCGCCAAAACACTAGATTATTGTCGAGTCAAGTGATTTCAGCTACGTGGCTGATGAGAGTCACGGAAACGATATCACGACCTCTCGTTCACGGAGCGAGCGCTCTACCGACCCAGCTACCCTGAACGATATATGGCCCAAAGAAGACGATGTTTTGAATGTCCGTATTTGCTCTGCTCGTATTTTATATTTTTTTATGATCTTCGTTATCTTATCTCAGTATGTTTCATTGTTCAAACCATGATATATGATGAATATTACTATATAAAAATTGAAATGGTTTGGAAGGATATCGACCTGAATAACTCAGTGGGTAATGCGGAGAATGCAGGTGTCCCGAGTTCGATTCCCAGGCCAGCCATACATTTTCTCCCTTCTTAGTACAGATTAGGTGCCGTTGAATACCCCTGGATTTGCAGGTGAAAGCCCTACTTGGTTTATGTCTTCGAGGGCGAAGACAGTTTCAGGGGGCAGGAATGGTTTGGGCCTTGGCTATTGACCTGGAAAGCTCAGGTGGTAGAGCATCTGACTTGTTTTGCAGGAGTTCCGGGTTCGATTCCGACCCAACCATGCATTTTGTTCCTACTGTTCACCACATTTTACATTTTATGTAAGGAGTACAACATTGTTCCCTTCTGTTTTCAAGGGGTGGATCTCATAAAGCCCCCCCCCCCTTGCGAATTTTCCAGTTTTTATACAGTACACCTACTACATGTACACAATATAACGGATACTGTTCGTTATCTTCATATGTTTTATACAAAGGATTAATATAAAAAGACAAAAAAAAAATAAATAATGGAGTGGTTTTCAAATTTCACGTATGATTTCAAAAGCAAATATTTGTTAATTTTTCTTTTAGATTATTTTTATTACTCCTTCTTTAAGAGCTTCACGTTTTTATTAAATAAAAACACACTATTCCGGCGTCAATATACCAGTTAAAATCCTTTTACAAATCGGTTATATAGAATTTAAATTAAATTTTTCAACCACTCAATCCTAAATTTTGATACTTATTGTTTAAAATGGAATTAAAAATTGCTGGAAAACAGTAAATACACTTCAATTTTTTTTTGATGCACGAAAGATTGCGCAAAAAATATCCCAGGCGCCCCCCCCCCCCAAGTTTACTCGATTTGTGAATTGTATCTTAACTCTTAATTATTGTAGGATGCGAACAAAGTCATTACGGTGAAAACTGTGACACTTGCAACGTTGTTGACAACTGCAATATTTGTGATGTAAATGATGGAACATGTTTTGTGTGTAACGAAAGCTTCGTAGGACCATACTGTAATTCAAGTAAGTAATTTGAAGTTGACACCATGTCACATAAATTCCTATCTACCGTTTTATCCCTATTAAATCGCCCCGGGCGCTTAGAAAATTGCGGAAAGGGGCCGGGCGTTTTTTGTATTCTCCTTTTAATTATTAATATCATATCTTAAATATATTTGAAACAAAAATAAATTCAAAGAATCTCTAGAATAATGTTTAACTCGCAGGTATGTTCAGGAAGCATATAAGTCATTTTTCGGGAAATTAAGACTTCTTAAAGAAAATTAAGTTTGATAATTTACCAAAACCGCCGAGAAAAGTAATTTATTATTATCTATTGCATAAAGATTGATTGATTGATTGTATACTGTTTAACGTCCCTCTCCAGAATATTTCACTGATATGGAGACGTCACCATTGCCGGTGAAGGGCTGCAAATTTAGGCCTATGCTCGGCACTCAGGGCCTTTGAGCAGGGAGGGATCTTTATCGTGCCACACCTGCTGTGACACGGGGCCTCGGTTTATACGGTCTCATCCGAAGGACCGCCCCATTTAGTCGCCTTTTACGACAAGCAAGGGGGTACTGAGGACCTATTCTAACCCGGATACCCACGGGGCTTTTGCATAAAGATAAAAGAGCGCATAACGCAACGACATGCACCACCACCACGGCATCAAGTGACTTCTATCAATAGCGAAATTTTCTTTGATAAAGAAGCTAACAGTCTTAAAGTTTTTTAAGTTTTTACTATCATAAAGAATGAATGCACTTATGTACGTCATTTGGAACCTTTTCGGTTACCCATTTTAAGCTTAACATTACGATATATCGCTAAATTAATCTATGATTAATATGCAGGCATATGATTTTGATATTTATATCTAGAATTTTTTGTCATACATATTTCTATAATTACAGAAAATGTAATTGAAAAGAACATGTAAAAGCCTTAATTTCCGGAAATTTGAAGGGACCACTTTCGAATCTAAGGTATCCGCAAATAGGCGGATACAATTAAACCGCATGGTTGTGGAATGTAAACATTAGCACATATGATTTTTTTCGCATTGCGAATTGAAATGGAGAAGAGATAGAGATCGTGTTGATTTCATGGTGCACAATTATTAAATGATTCTAATGTCAAGGAATGGGGTAAATGTCTCGCTGTGCAGACCATAATACAGAGGCGACATAAGCCTATACAGCAAAACTCGGTTAGTACGAACACGGATATTGCGAATTTACGGATATAGCGAAGTCATCCTGAATCCCCAGCTATATAAATTTAATGAATTTCTTATACGGTTATAACGAATTACGGATATAGCGAAGTAATTTCTTAGGTCCCTGTGACTTCGTTATAACCGAGTTTTGCTGTACATGTACTTACTAATGACACTGTCAATACCAGAATTCTTTCACAACACCCCCAATGAAAAGCATAAAGATTAATAAGAGACATATTATCTTCAAACCCTATTAAAATTTGCGCAAAAATCTTCCATAGTTTGAAGTTGGGAGTACGATAGATAATGACACAACAGAGTCTTAAACACAATGAAATTTTCAATGAAACCGTTAGCGTATCGAACAGCAGAAGGTCACGTGAGAAAGGTGATTATAATATCAATTGTTGTTGCTCAGTGACCGGTTAATTTAGTAGCTATCTCGACCCTACTTTGGGGGATTTTTTTTTTAATTAGATATGAGCCGCAACTTGGCCAATATTGTCCTTTGGATATGTATAAGTTTAAGTTAAAATACATATTCTGTGCAAATAAGAAAAATGGCCAAGTTGCGGCTTGATGTAAACAAAGTCGTTGAAAACTGGTATGCATATGAATAACAATAGAAATGAGATAAAACTGTTAGACCCCCGACTCAAAAGCTAATGTCGTTCGGCATTATTTAATACTTTCATGCAATATAATATACCAAAACCTGCTCTTAAGGCATTGTTTAATACCTATAAAACATAAATTTAATGAATTGTGGAATTTTATTTTGCGCAAAACATCCAACTCCGACTCTCATAGCTTAAGTGCACTCATTCTTTAAGCATTGTTACCATGAAATTTATATAATAAGAGTGTAGTGGTATGTTTTATTTTATGCACTAATTACATGCATTGTTTTAAAAATATTTATTGCAAAAAATATTTGTGAAATAAGGATATTGAGAAAACGAACAATTCAATAAAAAAAAAATATTTGTATATTATTATAAACAAGCTATTTCTCAAATCCTCGACATTGAAATATAATAAAAAGGCATTTTGGATTTTATCTCATAAAGTTCCTTAGATTCGTAGTAAGTCAAGTATCATTTTTTAAAAAAATATATATTATTTTTAACTACAGTAAATTTATGTTAGGTATGGTATTAGTAAGGCAATTTAAAACGTATTTAAGGTATCATATCTGTTGGAATAGGTACTCAAAATGTGGCTCTTCACAAAGAAGTTTATTGGAGGATTTGGATTGATGACCAAATTTATCCACAGTTGCTCTTTGATGGAAAATTTTCAGGAAAGAACTGCATAGGTTCCAAACTATTTCCGGATAAGAATAGCATCAGCTATCTTTTTTCTCTTAGTCTCCTCAGAAATTACAACCTTAAAGATGTACGATTTTATTTCAATTTGGAAGGTATGAAAAAGTATATTGTATGATTGATAAAGTTTTCACATACTGATATATCAATATTTTTAAGAGTCACACATTGTAATCATTGTACAAAGTAGGTAATGCACTTTTGCAGGAAACTCCAAGATATTTTTTAATTATACCATACATGACAGGAGCATGTTTCAACACTTTGCTAATGGAATCGAAATCATCTCCAAGACATCGACTGTTGTTATACCCTTTCTGACACAAACAAGTTATTTGGAATTTACCTTCAGTTTAACCGCTGCTAACCAAAATATGACATCTCAAGTTAACCTGTGTGAGATTGAGGTTCATGGTCAGTGTTTCATTTTTATTTAATCAGTTTTGTACTTCAAAAACCCTTCATTTTTCGTATATAGATTGATATTTAATGTTTGGTTCAATATTTCTTGCTCTTAACAGGTTGCCCAGCAAACCACTACGGGTATCCTTGTCAGCCCTGTACTTTACAAGTAGGTTGTGACTTCTGCAACGCTGTTGATGGATCTTGTATATGTAGGAGTGGATACACAGGGGACAACTGTACAGAAGGTAAGGCAATGGCTCGTTTGTCTTATGCTGTATGACATCGTGCAGGTCATTGTCAAGGATAAGTAAACAATAATACCTACAACAAAAAGAAGTCTACAAAATGTTCCGAATATATGTACTTTGAAATATATAGAGATAATAAATAGTATGCCAGCTCAAAAGTCAAGAAAACAATGCAGAACAGAAGCAGAGCAAGCACGGACATCAAAACATCAGAGGTTGGATCAGGTGCCACGAAAGAGTGAACATATCCTGCTGACCGGTCACAACCGCATGGGTTCCTTGCCATAATTGGGAAATAACGTAAAGAGTGTCGTAAAATCAGTGTGTAAATAATTGTCTAACAATTGTTATGAAAACGAGAGTTAGCATTTGATTCAATGATAAAAGGCATTTGCTAATATCATAGAACTACGAGACTGCTGATATCCTTGTTTGCCAATAATTTACTTAATTTTTTGAAATTGTCTATAAGTAGAACATATCACATCAGCTTTGAGATAGAAATATAATATATGTACATTGTATTTTAACTATCATTGGCTATTTATAGTATTTGCATTCAAATTTAATGCATCAATTTAAACTCCATTTAATAAACGTAAACACTAGTTTAAAATTCTTTATTTTAATAGTCTGATGCATTAGGTTAATATGTAAAAAGAAGCGTTTGTTTTATAAATAATTCTACAGGGGCAAAGACACATTTTAGTTAAAAGAACTATATGCGGTATTAACCAACATTTGCCCCCCAAAATCAAACTTTGATGGAGTAATATTTAATTAAGTCCTTAAACAGGGGAGTTTATGCTGACTTCAAAGCACTGAATAATTTCATAAGTAATGACGTCATATGTACGTAATGACGTCACAAATATGACGTAATTTCAGTTTTTTATGAATTTTGCAGAAAAATGTACATATTTCGTCGATATTTTAAATAAAAGTCACCGAGCGCATGTGTGTTCAGGATAAATATTTTGATATAATGTGTAGAATGATAATATCAATGAAATATGTCAATATTGTTCCTGAACACACATGCGCTCTATAAATTTTAAAGCTTAAATTGTTGAAATTTTGTCCATTTTGTCCTCTTTCTGAAAAAGGATATAAAATCGGACTAGTTTGTGACGTCATAAAAACAGAAATTGTGAATACACTGCTCTGGAACTATAATATTTTCTGTTAACTTATATTTCTCGTACAATTTATTGAATTCAGCACATTTAGGAAGTTTTCAAAATTTGACTTTTGTGGGGGCAAACATATGCAATATACCGCATATAGTTCTTTCATCTTTTATTTTTCCATTTTACAAATATTTAACTAGTTTTTTCTAATGATAACAAATCATTGAACGTCTGACAGTTGTCAAGATAAAAGGCAGACTTAAAGATCCAAACCTTTGTTATGTAAACTAGGTTCCTTCATGTTTTTGTTTACATAGGTTAATATTCTAATATATGTTCTTTCAAAGTAGATAATTTCAATTAAAATGTTAATTTAAAATATAATTCCACAGTTTCTATTTATTTGCTGAATTCAATTTTGTTATAAATATGATTTTTTTTTTAGGAAAAAACACAAAGTACAAGCCTTGTTTACATTATGAAGAACTTTTAGTTCTGTATTTCGTTTGATAATAAACAAGTGATTTTCAAATGTTTGCTAATCTTTACCTGATGCCTTAGGTAGGAATAGTAAACATTAAAACTGGTTTAAAAAATTCAGTTGAAACTGTGTCCATGCCCCTTTAAGACATTATACATACCAGATAAAAGTAGAATTAATGGCATTAATGTGGCATGAAATATGTTGTTGTTATAGTTTGCAGCAATAATACCTATGGACCTAACTGTATATACACCTGTGGAAACTGTCTTAATGAAAGGTGTCATCCGGAAAATGGATATTGCTTAGAGGGTTGTAAGGAAGGATGGACAACACCTAATTGCAACCAAGGCAGGATTAACAGAAAAAAGCTCTGCCTTTTATTTCCTTAAGCTTTTCACTTTACTTTCAAATACAAATCTTTCTTGTGAGCTTTTTTCAGTTATGCTTCTATATGATATTCAAAATCTTTCACTTGAAATACCAATTAAATATTGTTGTACAGTAAAACCATAATCTTGTGAACAACATCGAATTCTTAATATTACCATATTACCGATATTTAGTACTTTTTTTTAAAACGTCCGTTTAAAAAAAAAAAAAAGAAAAAAAAAAGAAAAAACTTTTCTTTTAAAGTGAAAACGAATTTTTCTCTTTAGTAAAACCGTAAAATATAAGAGATGAAGCATGAACATAAACATTCCAGTAGTAAACGTACACATGGTTACATAATTATATATTTTCAAGATGGAACATTCTTATACAATATACATTGTACATATAGGATTAATACAATTTTGTCTCTGATTTGTCTTTTATCACAGTCATTAACTGACTGAAATAAATATTATTTTCAGAGATGGGGACATTTTTAATTTTGTTTTATCACATTAGCATGCAGCTCTGGTTGGTATGGCAGGAATTGTTTGGAGAGATGTAGCCGCAAGTGTTCCACTCCCTACAAGTGTGATCGGTATAATGGATCGTGTACAAGTGGATGCACCACAGGATGGGTAGGAGATAAGTGTGAAACTGGTGTGTATCTTTATATTTATATACTTTTCAATTTTATTGAAGCACCTTTGATTTTCAAAAATATATTAAATATAGAAACAAATACATCAAAAGAGCAAGAGCCATCTTATGCATAAAATGGCCCTGTACTAATATCAATTTATTAACTATCACCCTCTTTACCATTTCATATATATCAAAATAAAGTACATGTAGACACTTGGTGCTCTCATTTCCTATAATAAAATTTTGTTTTTGAGAATCCATATATTGGAAATCAGGTTTGAAAAATTGCAATGTTCTTGAAATTTGCAGAAAACATGCGTATTTCACTATCTTTAGCAAAGAATTAAAATATGAGCACAGTCCACCATCCAAAAAATAAAACATGTATTTTGATCTTCAGAAACAGAGCTTTCATTATGTATATGCATATTTTGGTTCAGAGGTTGTGCTCTATATGAAATATTGAAAAAAAGCTTCAACCTTAGGTCATTTTTAAAGGAATTTACAGGATATTAGGAAAATGACGCATTTTATGACGTCATAATACATTGACTAGATGGGAAATTACGTCACGATTTATAGATACGTGGTCACCAACACTCCAAGTGATAAATACTGCATTTGCAACCTAAACTGACATGTTTTGATTTTCCAGAAATTCTCAGGGCCAAATATGGCCCAAAGTGGCTCTACCTCTTTCTTGAAATTGCAGATTTAAGATAGGATTGCAGCACTTTTCTAAAACCACAATGCGTGTTAAAAATATTTGTTAACAAAACTTTGAATTTTAACTTGGTTATGCCCATGCACTAGTGAAATTTATTGTTATATCAATACTGCAAGTAAAAGTCACGTACCTGTTGCATCACGTGACTAGTCTAAATATAAAATCCAATCATCCTCAATATGTTTTTATTAATCATAATTACAATTATCCGATATAAATAATAACAACTGTAGAGTAAATATACAAACAAGATCATTATGACGACCAAAAAAAAATTGTAAATTTTGACTTTAAACAAGATTTGTAATATCTCAAGATCAATATTTGTCAATAATTAGCTATGTTATCAGAATTACTCGTGCGCAGAGCATGTTCTTGCATATAGAACAAATAGTGAGACAAAGATTCCATTTACAGCTAAATAGCTTAAAAACAAGGATGGTCGAATATAGAATACTTAAAGATATATCTTACATATCAGTGGATGTTATTCAGACCTTTTTCCCCATTTGTTTTTTTCTCAGACGAATTATGACCCAAGAAAATTTAAACATTCATGTGTCAAAGTGTGACTGACAAATTTGATAATAATTGTTAAGCCTTTCATTTTATCTCATTTGACCACGTTATATTTCTTCTACAAAGGATTCTAGGTGGCTGTAACTGGCCGAAAAGGAATGCTTAATTCTCTTCACACCTGACTCCATCTTTTGAATTTCTAGGGTTCTGTATTTAATGTTCTGTTCTAAGGTTGGAATCATTTGATAAGTTTTCTTGTCTTCAGTATGGCTTTAAAATATTAAAGCATTGTTCAAAAATCATATTCTATTTTCAATGTAAATTGAAAAAAATAATCATTAAATGAAGGATATGGAAATAACGAACAGTATTCAATTATATTATATTTCAATATTTCAATATTATATTTCAATTCTTTCAGTTGATACCATTTACTGTAAGTATGTATAACGTTCAGATGACCATTTCTGTAATAAAGCTTTTAAATGCTATATTTCTTTAAACTTGTTTTACTTATTATTGTTTATGCATGAAAAAGAATTTATTCTAAAGAAAAATAATGTGATAATATACATGTGTTATATATTATAATATATTTATTTTTTCCTCATAGGTGTGAATTGGACTTCATCGTATGTAAAAGTATTGTATCATAACGTAACATGGAAAACAGAGGAGTTCTCTGATTCGGAAAATCACGTGATAAAACATGATCCTGCAGTTAATTTACTTTGTAAATTTAATTTAAAAACTGACGAAGAATTGTTTTATGACGTTTTGTGGTACGTTGATGAAGAGGAAGTACTTAATCAAACAGTTGATGCATCAAACAACTTCACGGCCATTTTATCGGCATATGATATACTTGGCGCTCATAAAAAGATCGGAACAAATGTATGCTAAACGTAGAAATATACTAGTAGTGGCAACTTTGTATCACTCCTAAGTTGTCCTTGACTGCTATAACCATTGTTAAATTAAACTTCTTTTTTGTTTTGGTACCTGAAATGTAGCAAGTGCTTACAAGAAGCTTCATTAAAAGAATATCTTCTTTCCCTATTTCATTAATTTTCATTTTTAATGTCTGATTAAAAGTTTCCCATTTTCTTCGAATTCATTTCAAATCAGTGAAAAAGACTGATTAAATATAATCTCGATTAACTATTATTTTGACATAGATAACATGTAAAGTTGGTGCAAAACGTGACGAAGAAAAGCTGTCATGTTTGTTCAAAGATTCTGATGTCTTCTTTTATGGAATAAAGGTAATACATAATGGTTGAATCTTCTTCAAACTGCTGTATTAGTTTTAGAAACATCTAAGGAAAAAGAAAAACTAAGAAAAAGTAAATAGTATGATTTTATTTCAGGTCATATAAGTCAAGATCTGAGATTAGTTTTTATTTTTTGATTTTTTTTTCTTTTGAGAAAAAGAATTCAAGGTCAAAGTATTTCTCTGCAATTAAAAAAAAATCGCTTCACAACTAATATACATAATACAATTTTTTTACTTAAGTTTTGAAATAACATTCAAAAACGACCGTTTTTTAACTACTTGTATATTTAATGAGAGAAATATATCTAGATTCATACAAATTTCTTTTTCCAGGTACTCAATCCCTACATAGAACTTGAGAGAAAAGGGTCAAATGATGTCGAATTAGATATGTCAATACCTTTTGCCTCTGAAACTCAAATCATAAACGGCGTAGAGCAGCCAGTTAATGCACTCAAAATTAACATGAACTTTCAAAACAAAGACGACTCAAAATGCAGTGGTGAGGGCTCTTTAAACCAATGCTTCGTCCAAATCAAGGGATATAGTTTCAGTGAGAGGTACAAGTATGAAACTAACGAATGGAGGGGAAATATTTCATTTCCGGTGCACAACAAGGACACTGACGGTTACGTCGCCAGTACTAGTATGACCCTTAGTCTAAGGACCGGAAGTACTGAGGGCACAGGAAGTAAAATATTTCAAAATGTCTCCCTTTCTGACATTTCGGTAAATAATATTGTTTTTATTACTAGTTTCATCGATATCAGATCAATAAATAAAAGATCAATATCAATAAAAGTAATTCTAATAATTTACACGTAGTTTAAATGACATAAATGACCTAGAATTCTTAGTATCTATGTTATCATGCTTAAAACATAAAGGAATTGTTATTTTATGATAATGAAAGAAATTGATATCATAGTATACGAAAATAATTGTAGATAACGGTACGTGATACAAATAATATGTGGAAGGGGCGGTTTTGTAGTACACGAACAGACCCACACTATTTTACTTTTGATAGAAAGTAAGTGTTTATACAAAAAGGAGGACTTTTTAATGATATTGATGCTTCTTCTCTTTTGTTGCTATCTAAATCGAAATTATATTTACATATAAAGACAGATAATTTTTCTTTCAGGAATTATGTTTTGTAAAAGGAGGTTAGCTTATTCGAACGCAAAGTATCATGTTCTAAAATATTGTATAGTATTCTAAATTCATGAAAAAAAAAATTCGACCATGTCTTTATGATTTTTTTTTATTTACTACGCCTTTAATCATCTGTAAAAAAGACACTTACAATGAATTTAATTTAAGCAGTCAGCCTATCAACTAACATGCATGATTGTTATGTATCTGTGCAAAAAATGATCTTCCGCGGAAAGTGGGTGATGTAAGGGCTATAGCATGAAGTACATTATGACTGATATTTGTTATTTAACAGGGGAATTCTAAGTGTAAACAAGGTCTTTGTTTTTGTAGAAGATATGGATGTCATCTTCCAGGCGAATTTATTGTCTACAGAAATAAAAACCATTTGCAATGGGTAAATACTATATTTTCTTCAAACACAATATAAATTTAAACCTATCATAAAAGCACCCCGATTTTCAAAACTATTTTAAGTATAACTTTATCATCTCTTTCTCACTCTCACTCTCTCTCTCTATCTCTATCTCTCTCTCTCTCTCTCTTAATATATATATATATATGTTGTGTTAAAGAAATATTTTTGACATAAACAGATCCAGACCAAACATCATTTATGTATTCCGTCATACGATGGTCCTCAGTGCATTTGTGCAGTCTCAGCAAGGGCTGGAAGAGACGTTTTTGTCATAGATTTGTGTGATAATGGAGTCATCGACTTTACACTATGTGAGGACAACGTCTTGAAAGTCACAAAAATCTACGACAAGTTTTACAAGGTATTCATTCAGATATATTTACATTTCCAATAAATTTCTCCTATGATTCTTTACAAAATAAAATGCAGTATATTTTCTCATGAACTACATTATGTATGTAGCACGAAAAAGCACGAATATCTCCATTGTTACGTCTTAATACCGTTCTTGACGTTAAAAAAAGTTAAAAGATATAGTGCACACTGTTGTGTTTTAAAAATGACAGTTGAACGGCGTAAATTCATGGCAAGTCGTTAAAAAAATAATGTAAATATAAGAAATGAATTTACTTTTTTGAAGATTCATGAGGTATATGAACTACAACGCTTCACGCCTGCATAATTATCATGAAGCGCTAACGCGCTTCAAGAAATATGCCGGCGTGAAGCGTCGTAGTTCATAACCTCATGAATCTTCAAAAATTAAATTCATTTCTTGAAAGAAAATTATTTTTTTTATAACTCATTTGATAAAGTGTGAGTTTCAATACCATTTTTTCAGATTTATTTTCCAACTGGTACGTCTTTATCAGTTTATATTTTGGAATGGAATGGGTATTTTAACATCGACATTGAAATTTTCCCTGCTGCTAGTGACATAGAAAATGTGGATGGCCTTTGCGGATATTTTGATGGGATCCGAGATAATGACCTGAGATGGAGAAACAGTTCTATAACATCTGACATTGCTTTAACATTTCCAAACGACTTCTCAAATTCTTGGAGGTTTGTCTTTTAATAATCATCAGACTCGATCTATTTGTTTGAACCAGATATTAATTAACCTTTTCATTTTGATAAGCATTATAAGATTTATTTTCTTTAAATTTAAGTTACACGGCGTCATTTGATTTAACAAAAAATATATAAATTTGTGTAACATAAGTTGCCAGCGTCATAACAAGGCACGTCAAGAATGATAATATATACTCCGTTGACGTTAAATTAAACGTATGCTCAATTTGAAGTCATTTTTTGAGGATGAAGTATCTTATTTTCTACAGCAGAATTAAAGTATAAGGAATGCCGATGGTTTTTACATAGTTATTCGATATAAAACAGTTTAAGTTTTTTTTTTTGAAACCGCTTCACGATTTATAAAGTGTAAACTGTGCAGAGTTATGTTATATCGTATAATATAGGTTTAATTAAGCTTCATTCCTTAACTACACTAACTAAGGTCTAAATCACCACAGGTATCACCAACAGCGTTTTCTCTTTAGTTCATTCATTTGAATCTTTACATCTCAGTATTCGAAGTATATCTTTTTTACAGAATCCAGGATAATGAAAATCTATTTAACGATGACCAGGAAGTTTATGACAATCTGGAGTCTGTATCAACTATTTTAGTACCGCATTGCTCGTGTACTGAGAATGGAAAAACGGAATGTTCTTACAATTCATTTACTCCTTGTAACGCCAATCATGGAAAGGAATACAAATGTAACATCGAGAACATGAAAAGAAAGAAACATCGCAGGAACAAACATTCACTTCGAAAGTTGAACTTGGATCGTTTCTTGGTGAATTATAACATTTGTTTTTTTTTTTTAAATACTAAATTATACTACGGCTTTTTCTCTCTAGCTGATCAATAGATAGGGCTAGTAACCAGTGTGACCAGGTGACAGGGGAAATTTATAGGTGTCTTTTTTAAAGAGTTTTCCTGTTTTAGATCGATCCTTTACCTAATCTACATCATTTCTATTCCTACGAATTGCACTTTTCGATAAAATTTCTACATAAATCGCATAAGGTTAAGAGAGGTTATATCTGTACACGTGTCAAAGGAATTATCTTGATTGTGGTTTTCATTTTGTTCCTGTTTCCTGAAGGGTATGATGAAAGATGTAGAGAATATTTATTATCTTTTTTCCTAATTAATTGGAATCAAATTATTTCTATTTGGGAACAAAACTTAACATTCAAATAAATTTAAAAAAAGCAAACAAACTTTAAGTTCTTTGTGTGTGTGTTTGGGGGGCGGATGGGGGGGGGGGTATGATAAGATTTTTAGTTAGATTTTCACAACAAGAGAACCTTAATATGCTCTTCTGATCAATAGTATAATCCTATCTATTGCAGGTATATACAAGTGTATTTAAATAAAATCATTGATTCCAAATGAAGGTCATCTCGGCCTATTGTTCTATTGTTTTTCCAATAAACTTAGAGAACAAAACCTGCACATCGGAAAAAGTGAAGATATAAAAAGTGGTCGAACTTAAAAAAATCTATAACCAGTTAAAATCTCAGGAGAGGGAATAAAACACAGGTCCCTGTAAATTATATAAAGAAATGGTGTACGTTGTGAGAAACAATGAAAGGCACATTTTCCTATTATTAATAGGTTAAAATGATCTCAAAAATGCTTTTGCATAGATTAGAGATACTTAAATAACAATTCGTAGTAAAGGAAGGAATGATATTTTATAGGAATGATAAGGAATGATATTTTACTATGTTTTCATAATTACCACATTTTGATGAATAGAATATATGCGTATTTCACAAAAAAAAAAATATTTTAAAGAATTTTAGTGAACTAACTTATTGATGTTTTATCGTTTTATTTTAGAGTGAATCAAGAAATATTGATTATGTACAAACAGAGGAATACGCTGAGACAGTGTGTATGCGAGCTTTTCAGGCCTCACCAGATTACGATTCCTGTCAACAACATGTTACTGATCTTACTAATGTTACATTGGTGAATTGCATTGAAGATATTAAGGTATTAGATGTATAAAAGAATTTGAAAAAATATATAGCTATTGCAAAAAAAAAGGATTTACATTTATGTATTTGCATAATAATGCAGAAGGAAAACGCATTATGACGTCATCAGGAAAAGGCGTATCCTTAGAAAGATAACAATTATATGTGTTTAACAAATCTATAGATAAAACCAGAGTCTCTCTTTCAGATGACGGGTGATGATAATTTGACTCAGATCCACGTAGAAGCCGCTTTACAACAATGTACGTCTTTTGTTTTGATAAACTCGACCCTCCAGGAATCAGATCCAGACATAACGAACATTGTACAGAATCTGTGTCCTAACAATTGTAGCAACAACGGTGTTTGTAAAGCAGGTAATTATACTGAAGCTTATTTCTTGATTTCATAATTGCAACAAAACACATCGAATAACAAGAAAATAAATTAAATCTTTATATCTTTCTTTTCAGGTAACTGCACATGCAGCACTGGATATGGAGGTAGTGATTGCTCGTTCGATTTACTTGGACCCCCTACTATAGCAGAAGTACCAAGTGCTGGTCTATGCGATTTGTCCACCACAAGTTGTTCGGAGGCAACTATCATTGGCAAATATTTCTTTGAAAAGATGGATTCGCTATGTTACCTTCAAATCCACCAGGTCCGAATAAAATATTTTAGAATAACAGCTCTATTTCATAATAAAATATATATATTATTAATTATTATAAACTCTTTCTAAAAAAAAAAACGTTGAGTTTGCCTACAGCAAATTACTCAGACGAGGAATAAAATTTATTTTGTGCTCTTTCTATTCATTTTGTAAAAGATAAAATTGGACGACAAGCAAGAATTTATACATTTCCTTTGCAATTTGTATTTATGATTAATGTGCCTCATCTCTTTAAAATGGTTTATTCTTATTTAAGGTAAACGTTAATCAAAGCACGTTCAAGAAAGAAAATGTGAGAACTGGGTTGGAAGAAAGAACTTTATTTGAAGGATTTTGTCCACTACAATACACCCTTGACGGTGTCTGGACAACGGAAATAAAGTTCAATATTTCAAATGATGATGCCCGTTTCACGGAACAATTCACGATGTATGTTTTTCAATCCCACTGTCAGGAATATCAGAACGAGTCTGGAAATGTGTATTTCACACTTAAGGTAAAGTTAAGCTGTACAGCGCATGTTTATTATCTTTGAAGATTCTTTTTATCAATTTCAGAGAATGATAATCAATGTATGCATTTTTATAACTGAGAAACCTTTATTTGGTTTCTGAGCATTCTATGTTTTCTGTACAACGAGTGAAGTCTATTTTTAATGTTTCTCTTCTTAAATATATATACCTATTGACCTTCAAAATGTTGTTCAAATCAAGGTTTATTTAGCTATCAACCAAAAGGAGACCACAATTTAATTGACAGTATATTTGATACATTATATTTGTATTAAACGTGCTGTGTACCAATGTTATGTTGTTTATTTACTTTTAAGTCGTGTCATTACTTCAATCTTATTAAGAGAGGGCAACCTAATTTTTGGAACTTGCTTCCAATCCATCTTACAAATTGTAAATAGAATATGGTCAATCGCAGCAAGGCCAGGGGATCAGTTTTGCTTATAACGCATCTTGGAAATGTGCTAGTATTTAAAAAAAAGAAAAAAACTGATTAAAGAGCAGCGAGCTCAATACATGTTAATTCATATTTATTTGCAATTCAAGGTTTTTTGGACTGAGGTTTTTTTTACTAATGCACACACCGTCACATGCATGGATTTGATAATTTTTCATGAAACCTGAAAACATGAATAGTAAATATCTTTCGCCAAAACAGTTTTTAAGGAATAGCCCTTCGATCACGAGTGTGATATCAATTAATTTCTTTGGTCATGATCGGTTAAAAAAATTGACTGAAAAAAATTGTTAGGATTATTTTATCTTCATCTAATATTTTCATTTAAAATATCTGGCAAAAGAATGTTACATAAGATGAGCATTACCTGTATTTAGGATGACCATTGCTTCATCGACAGCACTTGTATGCGACCAATGGAAAACAATTCCAAGAATATATGTCAGTACTGCAACGCCTCATACCAGAAATATGAATGGACCGAAAAGCAGAGTATGTTTATGATTTAATTAATAGTCAAAGAATCTTAGCTCCAAATTTCAATTAAACTCTTTTTCTTTCATAGACAGAATTAATATAATTTTTTCAGATTGTGAAACAAACGAAACTAGTGGCCTAGAAACTACAACTGTGACGGTACATATAGAGACGACTGATAATGTACAACACATCACCACATTGATACCAAACACAGACAACAACCAAGGATACTCGGCTGCCTATTCTCTCCACTTTTCGGGCATGAAGTATTTTCTAATTCTATCGACTGGTCTTTTGCCATTAATGCAACGATTTGTTATTCAATACTAACAGTGTGAGTATACAATATGTTCATAAACAAGAGTTCAAAGGGCTTTGAATTGCTCCTCTTATAAACTGTACAATCTATCATTTCTATTTGTTGACTCTAAGAATTTGTAAACTAGGATAAAGCATAAGATAAAGATAAAACAAAGACTTGAAATACCAAAAGTCTGCTAGCATTACCCAAATTTTGGTTAAACTACTCTTAAAACCCAAAGAGAGTCAACTGAGAAAGTGTAATGATGAGAAGCTCCTTATTATCTTAAATATTCATAATATCACATAATAAAGATTCGAAAAGTAGGGTACTGTAAGTAGTTCACAGTTCTTTTGGTAAACATTCTCCGTCACTCCAAAATGTATAAACTGACAAATTTTGAATATTATTTGAAGACAACTTGAAATATTAAGATATTTTTTAGATAGAATTCAACATGACCCACTTTTTAGTTGACATCCAAGTTTCACCGACTTATAAACTTTGATGGTTCTTAGCCAGTAGATGTCTGAAATATTAAAACATTGCCATAAAATTTCAAAAAGTAGGTATCAAATACCTCCATATCGGTGGACGTTCTCTAATCATTCCTATTGTTAGGTCATAATTTACATTCTAAATCACCGACAGATTTTTTCGTTATTTTCCGAGCACAATGCTTATGTAACTGGTCGGTTGGAGATGCCCACTCCTCTATGGAACCTGATCCACAGTGACCTACTTTTTGGTTTATATTCTCCTAGGGCCAAAGATGCATCAATTTGATGATTCTAACTAGAATCTAATTATATTAAATTTCAGCCAACAATTTCACACTAGATCATGATGACATTTTCTGAGGACACAGGATGTATCAATTGACAAAGTTTGAAGATTCTAAGCCGATAAATACCTAAAATATTTAAACATATAGCCATAAAATTTCATAGTACGTAAAGAAAACCAAAGATGCATAAATTGAAAAAAAATTATTCATTCTAATACGGACCAAAAATATTTAAGTATAGCCATAAAATGTCAATAGTAACTTGCAAAAGTGATTCATTTTACTAAGTATCAACTGACAAAGTATGATGATCATAAATTTGAAAACAAATGTCTGCCAAATTTGAAATTTAAGTCACTGTGACCAACTTTTGAGTCGACATGATATTACGTGTTAAGATGCATCAATTGACAAGATTTGATATACCGGTACTTTGAGGACCCAATATGCATCATTTGGCAAATATTGAAGATCATGGACCTTTAAGTGTCAAAATATGCCTCCAAATTAATTTGAAAACCTTTTACATATATATTTTTCTTCATTAAAAAAACTGATTTTGTTATCCAGATGATAATTTTATGATACAGACAAAATCGTATCAGTATATGAAAGATTGATTGATTGTTTGTATATTGTTTTACGTCCCTCTCGAGAATTTTTCACTCATATGGAAACGTCACCGTGTGCCGTTGAAGGGCTTCAAATTTTGACCTTTACTCGGCACTCAGGGCCATTGAGTAGTGAGGGATCTTTATCGTGCCAACGCCTGCCGCTGACACGGTGCCTCGGTTTTTAAGGTCTCATCCGAAGGACCCGTAACTTTCACTTCAAAGTGCCGAGCGCATGGCGAAGGAACAGTTGCTACCAATTTTAACGACTAGGTCAGTCGCGGCCGAGATACGAACTCACGACCTCCCGATCACGGAGCGAGTGCTCTACCGACTGAGCTACCGTGAACGGTCTGTATATGAAAGAAAGCATTTTACTGCATTAATATTCTGATTTCATTTTATTTTAGGCACAAACAAAAGAAAAAAAGATTGTGTTTGGAGTGTGTTGTAAAATGTTATCCGTCTTCACTGATTATGTATTTTGATACCATGATTTAATGATGTAATTATTCTTTCATAGAATGTTTAAGATAATGCTATAAGAAAATTATGATGTATCTATCTTTATATGTTTAAGACAATTGTTAATATGTTTTTATACCTTTGATAGCTTTGACTCTTTTTCAACAGTAATACACAGGACATAGAATTCAACTTAACAATGTTTTTGTCATATGAATATTTTAATAATCGTATTGCACCCTCATTGTGAATCCTTTGTTTGTTTAAGATTGTTTCTATTTTTGCTGCTTTAGCTTTATATTTTATTGTGTTTGAGAAGAATCTTTGTTTCATAAATTCCGCTTTTATGTTCATTTATATGAAGGTATCTGGAGAGGAAAAATTGTCAAAGATTAAATGATTACGACAGGACACAGGTAAGCTCCTGGACGAACAATAAACAAATAAACTGGTATTTTTAACGTTACATCGACTATATACATACGTTTTATTTACATATACTTTTTCTCTGTGATTAACTTTAGCTTTACATATGTACATGTAGCTTTTGATATTTTTCATACTTTTATACACATTTTCCTAAAAGTAAAAAAAAAAATAATTAAGATTAATTGTTTGTTGTTTTTTTTATACAAGAAGGCTTAGATTAATTTAACATTTTATGTAACGCAAAGAAACTTATATATCATTTTCAGCTCGACTGAGCCGAAGTGCGAAGTGTAGCATATGTAAACATTTAAAGAGCCATTCTCTGTAATGATTTGAAATTTTATATAGGAGCTGTGGCACGCATAGTCTCAGAATTTCTCCAAACACTCGATGATAAATGTCATTGATACCCTAGACTGAAATCAGGCAAAAATTGGTTGCTATGTTTTATAGTTACCATGGCAACATGTCTTAAAGTTCGAAAAATGGCATTTTTTAACATGTTTAGAGCCCCATAGTTAACATTTGCTTCAAAGCAAACAATTGGCAATGACTGTTTCCAAAAGTTGAAGGTCAGATGTCTCAAATGCATGATAAACATGTTTGGTAAATCAACTATTACATACGTTACTATGGTAACAAAGTATTCAAAAGTAAAAAAAAATATTCATTGAATTTTATAAAGTCATATACGTAAAAATAAAAAGCAATTATAGGATGAAATTTGACCAAATACTAGAAAAAAGATCCTTGAAACATATACCATGAACAAAATATGATATTTCATTTTAGTTGGCAATGGTTGCCAAGGTTTTCATACCACAGATAGCCTTCAAAGTAACACTCTGTATGTTTAAATCTGATCCTATCTTTTAAAAAAGCACATTACCTCATAACTAATTATCAATTTTTAAAGCTGTTGATGTGCTCCTAGTTTTCCCATTTGAAAAAATTCTGATTAGATTCTTTAAATAGAGCGTTGCTATGGAAATAAGCAGACAATATATGCTTAATAACTTGAAAAATATTTTCTTTCCTTGGATACGTACCCTTAAATGTAGATTCCCAAAACTTTTATGATTGATATTTATTAACAGCTAACCTGATTTTTAATTTTGACTATCATCCAATCTCTAAGTGGATACAAGAAGTTGGCACACAGGATTTAATATTGATATAAAATTTACAAAATCGAACATTTTCCCTTCTTGGTAACCATAGCAACAGTATTGTTTTCTTCATCAAATTTTATCAATGTATGATATTCAACTCCAGTTCTAACAGATAAGTACTATTAAAGCTGAGTCCTTTAATTTGTTTCTTGATTAAATGGCAATTTAATTCTTAATGCAGCGAAAAATAATTCACTTTTAAGCTCTGGTACTTTGTTTCCATGGTAACACTGCAAAGTAGCAATTATACCTTATTTTCTTATGGTTCTGGTATTGCAAGGTCCTAAGGATGCATATTTGCCAGTCTTGAATTTTCATGTTTTACCTCAAGACAGTAGCATTAACCCAATCTTAGTTACGTGTTTTGCATGGTTACACTGTGTTACCATGGCAACCATAAAAGTTATTTATAGAATAATATTTCTTATACTTAAATACTTAAGGTCAAACATTTTCATTGTTTTTCTTAAGTCGTTGATTAAGTTTGAGCAGGTAATACCTACTATTAGTGAATACGGAGTGTTTTTCAGCATATTTCAGCATTTTAAATGTATTTCAAATGTACCCTTGGTTACCACTTACTTAGAGATATATTCTAAACAGTTTCTTTACAGTATAAGTGACATCAAGGTGTCATGTTTATGTGAGAATGATTTCTTTGCTTTTCTAGTTTTTATTAAGCGACAGTCAAGATCTAAAATGGCTGAAAATCTCGATTTTTCTAACTTTTCCGGCTGTTGCCATAGCAACCGAGACACTTAGCAACGAAATTTTGTTTGATATTTGCTTCTGGTGTCAAGTACTTAGCATGGGTGAAGTTTCATCAAAATCGGTGACCATGCGTGGTAACGAAGTTTAAGTGGTTACAGAGAATGGCTATTAACATCTTTTGACTTCTTCGACAGAGCGCTAGCCACTGGTCAAATTTCAATTGAATTGATTACAACGACTGGAGTTTAACATATCAGTTCTTACAGCGTAAAACATATGTTTCCAATATATCATCCTTGTGCTTTCCGTACCCCATTTTCACCATATTTCTTTTAAAGTTTGCCATATTTTGGGGGATTTTTTGCCTTTTTCGTATCCGTATAATAACCCTGATGTGTATACTTAAAGCGTCTAATTTTGCTTTCCACATTCACACATCTCCGATAGCAACGATTTGGAACACCACTGTTGCACAGATCAACCTCTAGTTGTAACGGAGACCATTTTACCTGATGTCTTGTTCCCTATACACTAATTGTATAAGATAAATGTCTGTTTCATAGCTTTGTACTCGTTAAACTATTTACGAGTATAATAATACATATGTAGCAGAATTAGCAAAAGATATTCAGATTTCATTACATGATGTCGTTGATTGGCTGGATTGTGAAAGTCGTTTACGATATGTTGTACAGAAGAGAAACATTCTCTCTTCAGTTACTATCAGATTCGACTTAATAAAGCCGCACGAGTAAAACCGTTGTCACCCAGTGAAATAGTTGTGTAATTATTCGCTGTATACAAGTTCTTTTACCGTGTACACAAATTTAATGTAGCTAAAAGTAACATGTGTCCCCATCTTCTTGATGGTGCTCAATTAAGTGTTATTTCATCTTTGAACAGAAACACAAGAGGAATGTTTGAATGGTGTTTAATAGTATTTCAAGGTTGGAAGCAAATAAAAAAGAAAGAAAAAAAGACTGAAAAAAGTGTTCGTTGTATCTTCGTCTAGATTCATAGATATTGAAAGCACACAATAATATTAACAAATTTTTTAAAATGACAAAAAAGGTATTCACTCAAACGCTCAGGACTCTTCACTTTCGTACAAACAGTTTAAATAAAGGCATTTAGACTGAAAAAAAAATCTATTTTGATTAATTTTATAGGTCAGTCTTTTATTTGAACAAGCGATCTGATTTTTTTTTTGATTTGTTTCCTTTATTTTTATCATTTTAAAATGATCGGGAAATGACAGCTCCCAACACAATGGCAGCGAAACTAAGGACAGGAGCACCAGAACCGGCTAAAAATAAATTGAAAAAACATATCATTGACACAATTGTTAAATAATAACTGTATAATTAATTTAAAAACAATGATGGATTTACTGAACATGAGCTATTGTATTTTATTCATTAAAATTGGTTTTTAAAATATTCTTATTTTTTGAAAAAATGACAAAATGCATATATTAAACTTAATCATTTTTTTGAAGATTTAAATCGTTAATGAAAAATCAAATGATACTCACAACACCCTGCCTGCGACAAGGCCTTTCTCGCGGGGTCCACTGTATTGTCGACATCAACACCACATTTCTTTGCGGCGGCTTCTAGACAAGTCAGATAGACATTGGCGGCCCTATAGCATAGATAGTAAAAAAAGAGAATCGATCATGCAGATGTAAAAGGGGATGCTCACTGCTCACTCCTCAATGGCACCTAATACCACCTCTGAGGTTTCGAAGGTCAATGTTTGCTCTGCTCCTTTTTGTATTGTTTTATGGACTTTAATATTGAATTGTGTTTGTTAAATATATATCCTTCTTCATTCAGATCCCTTTCTGTCATAAGAAGAGGAGAACACGGTTCAACCTAGTTGGTTGACACACACGGTCTGTTCAGAAGGGCGTGATGGCGTATAAATATGACGATTCATGTTGTTCGAAGAAGATTGTTTTAAGATTTCTCCTATATATTCCTTTAAAGGACAACTTTGATCGTCCATTTTTGCCCCAACCTACCCCTGGGGGTCATGCTTTGAACAAACGTGAATCTACAATAACTGATGATGCTTTTACATTAGTATCATCTTTCCCAAACTAGATGTTCATGTGGAAATTTATCAAACACGCCGATAATTTTTTACTTATTCTTAGTTATGGCCCCTTAGAAGAGGGCGGAGTCCTTCATGTTAGCAAACTTGAACCCCCTTTTCCCAAGGATGCTTTTAGGCATGTTCGTTTAAAATTGCCTAGTGGTTCTAAAAAAGAAGTGGAAAATGTTAAAAGTTTACAGACAGACGAAAGGATGGACAGACGGATTATAGACAAAATATAATCAGAAAAACTTACTTAAACTTTTAGCTCAGGTGAGTTAAATACCTGTTAATATTGTAGAACATACTATCTAAGAGAATGCCTCTCTGGGGGTATCTTTTATTTCGTTAGTCTCACCACCACATTTCTTTTCAGTGGCTCTCAGAGAAATCAGTTTGACATTTCTAACAGCACACGTTTTAAAAAGGAAAGACGAGTGATTTAACGAGTTAAATGTCAGTTAAAAACAAACTTGACAGTTTAACTTTCGGAATACAGGCGCTGTGGAGAATAAAATGGTCAACAAAATGCTAAATAAAGTTTAATTTTCTGCCGTATCAGTATTTCCTTGTCGAGGTTTACATTTCCTCTTTCCTGTAAACGTTAACTCTAATCAGTACCGGAAATCATACTATCTCAGTTGAGAGTTACTTACACGTTTTCCAATTACAACGAATTTATCAACAACAGCAACTACCCTTACAATGATTAAAACCATTTCTTGGGACTTTTTCTTTGTAATATTAAATAGATCACCTTAATTGAGACAACTTTAACTTACTCGCATAATTTGTCCTTGTCTTGTCCTGCTGATGCTAGAGCGGAACTGTACTTTGAGGCACACGCCGTGGCATCTTGACAGCCCTGGGCATCTATCACTGGGTAATAAAAGACAACATTAATAATAAACTCAGTTAATTCCAGGATTTTATAATTAAATGATAATAAAATGGGGACCACTATGACCTACAATCAAACCCAGATCTTCATGAATAAAATAACCTAACCAAGTACAAATTGGTATTTCTAAAAAAACAAATTGTTATTTCAAAATTGAAAACACAGTTTGAAATATTTGTCCTATATTTTTCACGTCGCTGTCTTTTTTTTTTTTTTTAGAAATGTCATGAATATCTACCATAATTTTGAAATATTTGTTCCATATTTTTCACGTCGCTGTCTTATTTTGTTTTAAAATAATGTAATGAATATTTTCTAACGAATTTAAAAATCCATGACCTTGGATTTCAAATCTAATTAAAATGAAATGTTCCGAATACGATACCGCTTTTAAATTGGATAAGATAATGTAGAATACATACAATCTACTAGACAGGAGTTCGGAAAGAACAATATCATTTGCAAATGATAAGGTCGTTATGAAGTGACCCCTAGTGGGATGTTGTTAGATGTTTTAGAAGCGGAAGCGGTTAACATTTATTAAATAAGTTGCTAGGGTTTCACCGAACAATATAAGCTGAGAAAAAGACTTAGGACAAATTTTTAACATCTTGAGTACTGTTATTGCTTGATTTTAAAATCTTCCAGATTTGCAATAAATTTCACTATACAAACACATTGGAAAAACATTTGGTTTGATATTTACATTTTTAGCAATAACCTGAAATTTTGGTTTATGTCTGTTCTCCGCTTATGGTCTTGAGGCTAAATAAAAGTTAACCCGTTGTAAGATTATAACATCCTACGTCTAAAACATTGAAATTTGTCCAATTTGTGTCGGAATAGACAGGGTATCGGATTACAGAGTGTAATAACAATCAAGAGAGTAAAATAAATAAAACAATCAGAATTCATTGTGTGACGAATTAGTCCGGTATCGGATAAGACACTGTATAATCAAATCATATATGTAGTAATTCAGAATGTGGCTCATTTTTATTTGACTGCACACAAAGGATAAGGTTGAACATCCCTATCCCCCACCAAAAAATAAAACAACAACTACAATGAAAGAAAGAAATAAACAAAGTAAGATGTTTGTTTTACCTTTCACAACAACACTGACGGTCAACAGAACGACAAGGAGGGAAGCGCCACCTGGTGCAGACATTCTGGGACACCTCTGTAATCTATCATTTAATGGTTAATTAGAAATAAATCTTTAAATAATGGGAATAAATATAAATACTTACATTTCCGATGTCTTTGTCTGAGATAAAATTCTAATAATTAATATACTTTATTTTCTGAATTGATGTACTGGTTCATCAAAAGGTGTGGTTAAAAAGTAATATCACGTGCAGGGCGGGACAAAGAGAGACAAGAAGCAAGGTTTGTAGCAAGTGGAATGGCGGAATCAAGAGCATGTACATATAAGGAATAACTGTCAGATTTTTCGATTTTATGACGTTGATCAACCGCTTGGCTTGCGAGTAGTTTTACCGGCGGTTTATGAAAATTATCAAGCAAGCCAATCGGTTAATCGCATCATGAAAAAGAAGAAGTGGACAACTATCCCTTAAATTAACAAAAGACTTGAAGTATCATATACTTCATAGGAATGGAGTGCGAATAGCAATGTTTAAAGATCTTATCCGGTGCAAGTGGCGTATATAGGCAAAAAGGCTATAGCCTACACTTCATCTTATCAGGAATAAAAATTTGGTTGAATAAAGGGGCGTGCAGTTAATATTAATCGTACCTTTTACTGTAAACCAACTTTTATTCGCGTACGAGAAATTTTCGCGAGGTTCGCGAGAGCGTTGTCATCGCGAATTTTTCTCGCCGCGAACAGGTCATTTAAGTCCCTTTTTCTATTAAATCTGTTCCAACAAAGGCTTCATCGCGAAAATTATTCGTCGCGAACTACTTTACTCTCGGTAAATCGCCAATATAAGTCGCCGCGAATAAAAGTTGGTTTACAGTATTTAATTTTTTTTGAAAATGGCAAAAAGCATTCATGGCAATCTGTACTTTTTATCTTTATCTGATTATATTTGCAGTTTTTCTTTAAGGGGGGCATAGACACAGTTTCAAATAAAAATTTTCTAATATATTTTTCCATTATTACAAATATTTAACTAAGGTTTTTCTAATGATTATCAAAAATCTTAACTTCAGTTGTCGAGAAACAAGAAAGAATTAGAGCTCCAAACCTTTGTTACGTAAGCAGGGTCTATGTCATGTTTTGTTTACAAAGATTAATATACTAATATATATGTTCGTTTGAAGCAGACAATTTCAATAAAGAAGTTAAATACAATTAGGTACTTTCTAGTGATTTGCTTAATTTCATTTTGTTTTAATATTTTATTTAAACAAAACAAGTTAAGGCACGAGCCTTGTTTACATTTTAAAGAACTTTGAGTTTTGTATCTAGTTTGTAAATCAATAAATGATGTTCAAATTTTTGCTGATCATTAGATGATGCCTTTGTTAGGAATTTTTAGCATTAAAATTGGTTTTAAAAATTCAGTTGAAACTGTGTCCATGTCCCTGTAAGGCAACAGGGATCCATAATAAGTACAGGAAGCAAAATTGATAACTTGAGTTTTATCTGATAAGTTGGAAATATAAATATATTGACCAAATTTTGATTATTGACATAGTAAGGAAGTTTCTAAATTTTCTAAAGAGAGTAAAATGATAAGTTAAGTGTCCCAAATTAATTTAATCTTCCTTAAATCACGATATTAACTGTAAGTTCGTCTACATATATATTTTTTCTTGTTAAATAAAATTGTAGATGTCTAAGTTTGCAAAAATGCTCCTTTTGACCCCCCCCCCCAATACCTATCGAGATGAAGCTCCTTGTCCACCTACACTATGCACTAACCCACACATTAGCAGAAAGGATTGATTGATTGGTCGTGTTCTTTAACGTCCCACTCGAGAATTTTTCACTCATATGGAGACGCAACCATTTGCCGGCGGACAGCTGCAAATTTTTCGTATACCCGGCATTCAGGGCCATCGATCGGGGAGGGATATTTTTCGTGTCATCACCTACATGTACTGCGAGACGGGACCTCCGTTTTATAGGGTCTCATCCGATGGACCGGTCTCCACGTCCTACAGTGGAATTCAAATTATCAAGGTTATAAGATTTACTCCTTACCTCGCGACTCTAGAGCAGACGCTCAAACCACAACGCCAAGCAGGCGACTTGCAGAATGGAATATACCGGTCACGGTAGCCTAGTGGTAGAGCGTTCGTTTCGTGATCGGGAGGCCCGGGTTCGATTCTCGTTCGCGGCGCCGCGTCATACCTAAGACGTAAACAAAGGTAGTGACTGTTCCTTCGCCAAGCGCTCGGCACTAGAAGTGAAAGTCACGGGTCTTTCGGATATGACCTTAAAAACATAGGTCCCGTGTCACGGTAGGCGCTGGCACGATAAAGAACCCTCACTGCTCAATGGCCCTGAGTGCCGAGTATAGGTCTAAATTTGAAGCTCTTCACCGGCATACGGTGATGTCTCCAAATGAATGAAAAATTCTCAAGAGGGACGTTAAACAATATACAATCAATCAATCAGAATGGAATATACGCCACTGTTAAAGATGTCTCTGTTAACTGGTGACTGGACTCGAATAAGGAATATAAATTTTATTTTTATCTAACGGTTCGAATTATTTTTTGGAATAAAAAAATTGTTGGAATTTCTCTCTAAATTTCGTTGTTTCATAATAGTTTCTTAAAACAGTTATTTCTCTGATAATAAAAAGTTAATTGTAATAATTTGTTACGTATAATATGCGGCGTTCATATCTATTCTTCTAGAAGGTCTCTTATCTTATGTTTCACGTCTGACAAGTTTTTTAATTCCAAGAATATTTATCATGTACATATGTATTATATTTCAATTCAAGATTTTTAAAAGCAAGCATGAGAGATAAAATTCATTTTTAAAGTATCAAAATGTTCTGTGAGAGAAAAACAAACACATTTATAAACTAGTTTTTTCGGTTAAAATAAATTTTAAAAAACTAGTTTATAATGCTCCTCTGCAAATTGCGTTATCAATTATATTATTAAAACAAAAAAATATATATTACATATTACAAAAAGTAATAAAAAGATTGTGATGGTTATTATTATCAAGTTTTAGTATTAAAACAAACTTTACTATACCTATATGACGCCAACTTCGGAGCAGTTAATGACAAAATCACGGAGCTTTCCGACACAGGAACAAAACATGCTTTTTATAGATGTTCTGTCTTCCGCCTGCCATTGTAATTGGATAGTACGTTTGTCATGTGATTTCTATAATTTAAGATCATCTGTCTTTAAAGAAGGCATTATAGTGGTTTTACCGTTTCTTAGATTCATTTTTCATGATCCTTTATTTTTGATCACGTAATTTCTCAAGGTGTAATTGAGTGTTTTTAAATGAGTTTTGCATGAACAATACATAGTAAACTCAAATAATTTTATCATAGAGAAATTTTGAAAAATTACTTCCTGTAATTTAACAGATCATTTGCGTATATTAAATGAAATTGTGACGCTGGATAACATAAAAAAAATATAACTTAAAAATTTTCAGGGATTAGAGATCCTAATAAAATACTAGCCAAGATGTGACTTTACGTGTGTAGTTGATATACTTCTTTTTCATTAAAGTAAATTTCGAAAATAGATATTTGCAAATTTTACATTACTGTATAACTTCCTTATTTGATTTGCATAGGATAATGAGAGATTCTATTAGTACCCTACCGGTGAAACCAGAGGGGACTGTAGGTTTCCTATGAGTCAGTACTTCTGTCTTTCTGTCTAACTGTCTGTCCGTCTCTCTATGTTCTTACGAGAATATCACTGTAAGGTAAAAGGTAGAATTGATATGACAGTGTGAGGTTTAAAAAACTAAAAATAGACTTCCTACAATAATTTTCAGACAAAATATGTGACTAAGTGAAAGTAGCTATGGCCATGCAAAACCCGTACTAATATTCACCCTCCTCTGTTGTTACAGAAATATTTTTGGACATAGGCACCCCACTATAATTATATTGATTACACTACTGAAAGTAATAATGTTACATTATCTTTTACATACTTATCTTTTGGCTGTCTGTCCATTTGTTACCATGTCTGTCTGTCCTTACTAGAAAATTTTTTTTTCCTAAAGGCTTGCAGATATTGAGATGATTTTTGATATGTGATTTATATTGAGTTGATCATGTTTTAATTTAGTTCGGCTTCAGTGATTTTTGAATGAATAGTGGCCAAGTAGTGGCGTATTTTCCTTCCTGCGAATATTTAAATTAGTGTGAAGTCACAGAAGGATATAGAGATAACGAACAGTATTCAATCTCAATGTCCATTAAACAATACAAAATAAGAGCAGAACAAACACGGACCCCCGAAACAACAGAGGTGGGGTCAGGTGCCATTTAACCTGATTTTACCTGAGGTACATAGTGTGGGTATAGACAAGGAGCTTCCTCTCGATAAGTATTGGAGGGGGTCAAAGGGAGTATTTTTGCAATCTTAAGGACATCTTTAATTTTAATTTCACCAGTGAAAATAATATTGTAGATATCCGTGTATTTACAGTTTATTTGGTGATGTGAAGACCACTAAACAAAACTGACAACTCTTAACTTATCTTTTTACTCAATATTTGCTTAGAAAATATGGAAACTCCCTTAATGAATAATCAAAATTCGATCAAAACGTTGAATTTTCTACTACAGTTACCGAATATAATAACTTTCCGGCACATATTATGGGCCCCTGTTGTTTTGACTAAATTTTCTTATACAAACTTAATTTTGATTACACTTTGACTTTAAAAATGTCAAGCTTAAAAAATAGTTTTGTCCTAAAAGCAAAACTATAAACATAATCGGAAGTGCTGATTACTAAGAATGCTTTTTTGGCAGTTACAACAAAATAAATTAGTAGTTACGATTTATTATCAACTCCAACTTTATTCAACCAAATGTTTATTCTTGAGAAAATGATGTGTAGGCTATAGCTTTTATGCCTAATTGGAATACACACCACTGGTAATTATTTAGTGCGATTTTTAGAAGTAAGTAGAATACATTAGGTGTAAGGAAAGTAGTATTTCTAATGCAATACTCGTAGAGATGCTTGTTAGCATACGCTCGTTAGAATACGAAATATATAATTTGTTTTTTAAGAAAGCCCAAAAGGTTTTCTAGACATTCGTATTTTTTACTCTGAATACGCTAATGGTGTGAGAGTTGGAATTATTATGCAGGTCAGCCAAATTCAACCCAACAATGTCAGAGTATTTTATCACTTGTTTTAGCTTAAAATTTCCTTTATTATTTTTGTTAAAACACTTTGCTACTGATGAAAGTTTGCATTATTTTCATAGTTTCATTAAAAAAAAAACTTGCGATAGCTTTTTACGAATTCCGAAAACGTAGAAACTACTTGTACATTTACACGTAATTAACAAACGCTTCGGATCTAAACTAAAAACTGCTATTTCCTTAAGATGTGATATATATTAGGAATGTAAGTTAGAGGAATTGCATAACTGTTATTATCGGCCGCAGTAGCGGCCTAACTATTTGTGCTTATGTTAGAAAGTACACATGGGGAAAAAAAATGTTATCATTTCCGTACTTCAGTAAAATGATTCTTGAATGATAACATGTTTACAATCATGAGTAAATTATTTTTTTTTAAATTTGCTCTTAACTAAATCTAATTGTTGTTATTATGTTTCAATTTCATAATAACTTTGCATCAGATGATTAATAATTTATAGTTGAATACTTAAGTAAAAAGTCCCATCCTGGGAGTGTGGAACATACGAAAGGAAATCGTCATGATTTTCCGTATAATAATGATGTGGTCAACGTGGATGGTGAATGAAAATTTGAAAAGTTGTTAAACTAGTATAAATATGTTTGAATATGCTACAGCTGCGAGTGACACACAAGTTATTTATTCTAAATTTTGCACGGCGCCATGCAGCAAAGCCAACTCAGCAGAAACCATAAAGGTATTATCACGTGACAACAATCCATGCAGGGAATCAGCACGTGGTTAATCTTGAGGGGCCTACATGTACATCTTCATTTTGATCACAAAAAATTCTCATATTTATCATCGACTTTTTTACCTCAATAAAATTATTGGATGAGCAATTGCACTAAAATTTTGCATTTAATTTAAAAAAAAAATATTTTGCTTTGAATACGGCCTGAAATAAGAATTCACTATTCCAGTTTCCTTGCATGGATGCTTTTAAAATTGTGAAAGTAACTTTTTTTTAAATGCTGGTCGATTTGATGCTTTGAATCAATTTTACTTGTGTGAACTAGTATTGTTTTATCAGTCACAGACTTTCTAGAAGCATAATAGACAAAAGCAATCAATATTAAAACTAATTTCTATCCTAATACGATTATTGCCGAGATCAAAGAAATGATGTGGACATTATTCTCCAATAAATCACGAACGTCATCAAAAAAATTATCAGATCAGGAACCCGTATCAAACCTGTACAGTTGAAATGTACATTTGACTTAAGAATGAAATACTTATTAAGACCACATTGATGTGTCGTCTTTTGCAATTTAAACACTGTATATTACAGAATGTAGCTGATGAATGCAAGTTTCTAAAGTCAAGCGGGGCTGTTTCACGAACCTCCCTACGCAATATTTAAACTCCATGATTGTAATGATGAAGTGGTAAAATATGAAACTGGTTTCGTTATTGCATATTCAAAAAGATTCATTAAGATTAGCTTTAAACAGATTTATAATTAATAAAAGGCTAATTTAATTCAGCAAAAGCACAAATCGTCTGCATTCTATTTAAAGGTAAACAAACAAACAAACATACACTTTGGTGCTAAATGGAACAGCGGTATCGCAGCATGGTGACCTAAATCGTTTCTCTATAGAGAAACAATCCGTCGTATTTTACACCTGTAGTAGAATAGAAATAAAGTCTTTGTTGCCGTGACTGTTGCAGAATAACCTCCTGGGTTTCGACATGTCGTTTGAAATATAAAAGCCTCAGCTTTTATTTTTAAAACAACATTTCTCGACCTGAGAAGATATTCTGCAACATTCATGGAAACGCGGACTTTATTTCTTAGATATTACGTTGGATATGTTTCATTGGTAATCTCCTTTCAAATGAATAGAAAACAACAAAAAATACATATTTGTAAAATATAAATTCAATTTTGATTGAATTTTAAAAAAAAATTAAATTAATGTTTTCAACTTTTTAAATGATGGTGATAAGCGCTCTTTTCCTGCGTGAATTCTTCGCTTTTTAATTTATTTGACATAAATAGAGATCTAAGATGATATCTATCAAATACTTATACTTTTCAAAAACTCCCATTTTTGGTATGTTTTAATTTCATCTTGTGCTTTTTGATATATAAGAGAATGCAAAAGAAAAATATTAAAGGGATGATAAATGCATTGATATGAACTAAAACAGTTTTGAAGTACTATTCAAGTATGTATTCAATAGGAATTTAGATTCAATAATTTCCGTAAAGCAATGCATCTATCTCAAACCATCTGTTTTTTCCTGAAGTTTCTATTAATATACTTATATTAAGCATCACAAGTGCATCCCTATTGAACAGCAAAACACACTTATAACGAATCGAAGTACTTAAGGCGGACAATTTTGATTTGTTTGTAATTCATTTTATCCGTTAAGTTTATAATTTTAATCCACAGGAAATAAAAATCAATTCGTTGTAAGCGTCAACTCGTTATAAGAGTATAGACTTTAACCGTGTATATTTTATTGTAAACAATCATCTCTCGCACTCCGCTGATTCATTTAAATTACAGAATAAATTACCTTAATTGTTATACGGGGAGCAAAGAATGCAAACACCTAATCAAATATTGTTGAAAATCCGTTAATTATTTATATAAATCTAAAAAAAAATCGATCAGAGTGAGTAAAAGTTACATTGGGGGAGAAGTCCAGACCATTTCTTTAGATTTTTCACTCACAAATATGGTCTCAAATCTGGTATCAATTTAAAGTTAATCGATTGATTTACTGGTATCTTTGTAAACGAAAATATTTACTGGGTGCGAATACACGTATATCATCCTAAGCTTCAGAAGAAGGATATGGAAATAACGAACAGTATTCAATCTCAACGTCCATTAAACAAATATACAAAATAAGAGCAGAGCAAACACGGACCTCCGAAACATCAGAGGTGGGATCAGGTGCCATGGAGGAGTGAGCATCCCCTGCCGACCGGTCACTCCCGCCGTGTGCTCGTTGTCATAATCAGGAAATAACGGAAAAAATCCGTGGTCAATTCAGTGTATAAATAATGGACTAACAATTGGTAAGAAAAACGTCAGTCAGCATTTCATTCAATGATAAATTGTATTTGCTGACAAGGTCATTGTATCGACCATAGAATTTACGAAATGATGACTTTAAACGAGACTGTTGATATTCTTGTTTCATCAACTTGCTTGTCAATAATTTACCTCGTTTAAGAAATTGTTCATACGTAGAGCATGCTCTTGCGTATCGAATTAACTGAGATATAAATACTCCGTATGCAGGTGATGAAGGTATATTGCTGCATAAGTAAGGGAAGTTGACGATAGAAAAGTTAAAGTCATCACGTTTATCATATAGCTTGGTTGTTAGATTACCATTAGTGTCTTTTTCAAGTAAAATATCCAAGTATGAAGAAGAAGTGTCGGACTCCGTGGTATCTTTAATCTCAAGCTCACCAGGATATATCGTGTCGACGTAGGAATGGAAATTATCATTATTAATTGACAATACGTCGTCGATATATCTAAATGTCGAGTTGAAGGCCACAGCAAGTGTTTTCTTCTGGTTTTAGATGTGAAAAAGAAAACCAAAACATTAAACTTCCTCATGTATACAGGCATATTAATTTCATTACTCTTTACTTAAGTACCCTCTTTATCACTGCATTACACACAATGGTTGAGGATAAAGTTTTTAGAATGCACTTTGTTCTAGAGCTTACTAAAATCGGAAAATTGCAAACAAGTATTTATAATTGGACAAATAAACGTCGAGTTTGTAAACTATTGTATCCTAAGTCGACAGTGGGTCTAAATGGTCCAATGAGTGTTCTTATTCTCTTTTAGTACATGTACAAATGAATTGGAACCAACATAGGACACATTCAATCTCTTCCTTAAAAAATTATTAAATATTTTGTAAGCATTTTTGTATAAGAAGAAAATCTAAAATGATTTGTTCATGCCATTTAGGTGGAAAACGAGTTTATGGTATCGGTCTAGATCCGGGGATCTTAGTTCCTAAGTTTACAACAGTCTTTTATCTGTAGGTCTGTCGATGTATGTAATTTTTATGCAAAAGCACCAATTTCAATTACACCAAGCAGAAGACACATAGTTGAAAAGGATTCAAAAACCAAGCAAGTCCTCTTGAAAGGGAGTTAACAGTAAAGACCAATGCAGAGCACCCCATTTGCCATCTACATGTAGAACGTAAATGATTACATGCTTGACTTGTTTTCCAAAGTTTTGTTATCGATTACAGGTAGAAAAAAAAGAAATCTTCCTGACCAGTGTATTTCATAATTTTCTGTGCAATTTGGCCATCTACAGGTGTTTGTTTCTGAAAAAAAAATGAGCAATAAGACACGGATACGTGCAAGTATAACAACAACTACATGTATATTTGCTAGCGGATATTCAGAAAAAGTGTACTGCTTGAAGGAGTAGAGTTTGCTTCTTAACTTTTCCCTTTTATCGCAGAAAAATATAAACAGGTATCCTTGCATTTCATTTAACATTCAACCGTCCATTCATTCCCTCCACATTTTTCCTCAATACACTGCGAGTGATAACAATGTTTTTTTTTTCAAAAATGAAAGGGCGTTTAGAAAAGAGAGACTGAAGTTTTATATTCCTAGGTTATAGCCATGTAAGGGGTTTGCTTTTACTACCTTTCATTTATTAATGGTTGGTGTCCTTTGGTTATTAGTGTTTCTGATTATATTGATTGGTCCATTTGATTATCAAATAAAAAAAAATAAAATTTGGAAAATTTGAATTGTTCTTGAAATGATTGAAGTGAATTTGACAGAAAAGTATTCAAATATTTTCATGATATATTTTTCTCTGTGTTCTAAAGCTCTAAACCAATCCCCGTCCACTAAAGAACAAAACTGCAGAATAGCTATTCCCAACTTCCTTTCCAGCTCAACCATCCCTGAGTAAACCATCTAGTCCAGTAAAACTGTCCTTACTTCACCTGTGTAACACTTTTGAAATAAGCACTTGAAGGAGTTAATTTAAAGAAACGCTCGCCCATCGCTTCAAATATTTTCTACTCCAGCTCTAAATGTTACATGAATATTATTCAGTCTGTTACAGGAATTTGTTTTTGCTACATTTCAAAGAACAACCCAGTAATGGTCAAATGTAAAAAATATTTCGATTCAAAGCCTTAAACATATAACTAGTGTTAATTGTAACTGGGACCGTTACAGATGTTCCCCAAACGCTCCCTAACTCCCTTTTTGTGCCTAATTCCTTAAGACTTTTTTAAGAAGTATGCTCAGTCTCGAGGGATTTCAAGATAAATTAATAAAAACTACAATGATTTCAACTATATATCATTTAACGCATTGCACGCGCACGCATACGTGCATTCACATCCAAGATGAACAAAAAAAAATTGTCCAAATCATTAACAAAACTTTTTATCGTGATAATAAAAAAATATTAAAATATAAATGTTACTGTTTTTCAAGTATATTGGTCAGTTTGCGCATTTCGGGAATGCGCGTGTATGCATGTATGTCCTGACATTAATTTTTTAGTAGCATAATGTAGGAATCCATTAAACCTATTCAAATTCTGACTTTCATCAAGTTTTATTGAGTACTAAAACAGTTATAGACATTTAAAATTTCAGCCAATCAGATTGCAGCACACATGCATGCACATGTTTTCATGATCATTCTAAAACGTCATGCTGTTTGACCTCCTTATTTATGACTATGTTCTAAATTTGAAAAGATTTTGTCATAAAACAAGAAAGATATTGAGACTTTAGTTTCAGCCAATCATGAGATCTTGCTATTTTGACCCTGTTATCATGTCTCTCCAAATAATTATCATCACATTATGAGTTTCATGGCATTTCGTCAAAAAATAGAAAAGTTACGGCTATATCTATTATATTGTTGATTTCACGTGTTGCACGTGCGCGCTCTTGCAAGCACGTGCACGCAAAATGACCTTCATTCCGCAAATCTATATAACATGTCTACTGACCCTAAAAAGGTTTTACCTACATCGGATGAACAGTTTACATGATCACTTCCGGACAAAAAAGTACCCAGGATGAAGAACTAGATACGATCTCGTTGCGAGCAACGAGTGGGTCTTCCGTCCGATTCTAGATGAGATGAGAAGATTTTAAGGGGGGCTATTTTAGTTTTATTGTGTGAAAACTACAATAGCGAAACTATTCAATTTTATACCATATATAGCTTACATGAACTTGATTGCACATGCAAAGTTTGGTGGAAATCTATCGTCCAGGTATTTCTGAGGGACCGTCTCAAAATACAGGTACATTTACTATAGGATTATACAGGAAAATGCCAATTTTTAGCACTTAAAGCTAATTATACAAAAACCACAATAGACATTTTGTTCAAACAATATTATTTGATGAGTAATACTATATTATACAATATAGGTAAAAAACACAAAATTCTACCGTCTTGTTACCAGAGGGGCATCTCAAAATCTAAAATGAAAAAAATCAGCTTTTAACATTTTTATAGAGTATTACTAAATATGAAGGACACAGTGGATTCACATGAAAACATAATAAAAATATTGGAGATATTCTTAAATTTCTATATTTTAAATTTCAAAATTGTATGTTTATTACTTTTTCTTTAATAATATTTTTATAAGCCCTTTCTTTAAGAGCTACAGATTATCATAACGTCAAAAACACACTGCAACGACATCAACCTACCTATCAATTTCAAAATCGGTTAAAAAATCAGTTTTATCAAATTGTAATTACATTTTTATACCTATAATGTCTTAATTTTATTTAATTTTAATAATTAAGCAAAAAAAGTTGCATTAAAACAGTAAATACGCTTCATTTTACTATGATGCGCGAAATATTGCGCAATGGAAACTATAGTCGGCCCCCTTAATTGAGATTTTTATTCAAAAATAATGATAAAGTTTGTGATGAAGAACGATTTTGCCTCCATCAAGATATTGAACATTAATGACTTATAAATTCGACTTTTGGTCCCGCACGACCCCTTATTATTAGTGATCAGCCCTTTTTTCTTCATATCATCTTAAAGCTCTAAGAATATTGATCACTTATTGTTCGACAACTATTCAGAGATTCTTTTTCCTTTTCGAGTTATTTGCATGAGAAATATTTAGGGGGCAATCTAATTAAAATTAGATCTTTGATCCGCTCCAGTTTGATCGCTACACAAAGTGTAGCGATCAAACTGGAGCGGATCAAAGATCTAATTTTAATTAGATTGATTTAGGGGGCAACCATTCAACTCCTTAATGGGGACGTTTAGCGAAAAATGAAAGGTAACATATTATTCATAACATTATTTTGAACCACTTTTGTTCAATATTACTTATCAAAATATTTCCGACCTTTGAAATATAAAGCATCAAAGATTTAGCATTTTGGCCTCTTTTGGCCCCTTATTGTGTATCATACAACATTAAAATTATAATATATATTTGTAGATTGTTGAGATGAACGTTTTGCTTCTGTTATGTTTAACAAAATATCAACTGCTAAAGAGTTATCTATTAAAGACTTCTGGCCCCTCTTGTCCCCTAATTTGAGTTCCCAGGCCCCTTTCTTGATTTTTCTTAAAGCTCGTAGGATTTTGAACACTTTTTGTTCAACAAGTGATCAGAGATTGTTTTTCGTTTTCGAGTTATTAGCAAAAGAAATATTTAGGGGCCAACGCTTCTACTCCTTAAAGGGGACGTTTAGCGAAAAAAATGAAAGGTTGCATATTGTTTAGAACATTATTTTGAACCCCTTTTGTTCAATATTACTTATCGATATATTTCACACTTTTAAGATATAAAGCGTCAAAGATTTTGCATTTTGGCCCCTTGTGGCCCCTAATTATGTAATATACGACATTTAAATCATAATATAAAGTTGTAGATTGTTGAGATAAACAATTTTGCTTCAGTAATGTATAACAAAATATTGACTGTTAAAGAGTAATCGAAAAAAGACTTTTAGCCCCTTTTGGCCCCTAATGTGATGTCAGCTCTTTTTACTTGATATCATATTAAAGACCTTGACCTTCTGCACAAATCTTGTTCAGAATATTTTAACAAAATAATAATACTTTAAAAGATATGATGCACAATGCCTAAAAAAATCAGTCATGATTCGTGTCCTAAATTTCGACCCCTACCGAGCTTCCATACTACGCACTTCCGGAAAATATCCTGACCCAGGTGCATCATGGCAACATGTCCTCTAATACTTGTATCACTGAAAATTTCAACGCTCTAGCTCAAGCTGTTATTGAGTTCTATCACAGAAGCGGAGGTCCTCTGAATTTTAATAAAAGGGTGATAACTTTAGACCGAAAGTGATTTTGACTTCAGGTGATTCTGCACCAACCCTGAAAAGAGCGATATATGGTAAGTGTCTCAATCGGCCCCTTAAAATAAATATCTAATTTACTTTATATATTGCTTTAATTTGTACAGCTATATATGCGACCTTTATTGATCATTTTCATTTTTATCAAAATGCCGTTATTTTAGAAATATGACATCATAAAAATCATGTTTTCCCGCCATTTAAGCATATTTCGTATAAAACAGCTTATTTTCAAGCAGTTTTTCCTCCAGAAAATATAGAGCGCAGCCAAGAACAGGCTTTATATTTTTTACCAAAGATGTATCTATCCAATACTTATTAGTGACAGAAAAATTATGTAACTATGTTCTACACTGCGCTCTATGTTTCCCATAAGAAAACACATCAAGAAAAAGGCATATTTTTGGCTTTTTTACTAGATAGCAAAAAAGCATTAATTCTCATGTCATTTACAGCTAGTGAGTGCATATTAATGAGAAAAATATATTGGAAATATTTCTAATATAATCTCTTCTACAAAATAAATATCAATTAAACATATCTAAATGTCATTCTAAAATGTTGATTTTTAGGGGGCAAAAATTGGCTCTTGTCATATATACTCCTTTGAAGCAAATCGATCCTAAGATCTCTGAGAAATCGTCTGACAAAATTTGTGCAGAAAAAAGGAATAATAACTAGATGAGATCTCGTTGTGAACAACGAGTGGGTCTTCCGTCCGATTCTTGATGAGATGAGATAAGATTTTGATTGAGATTTTTTTTACAATGATCATTTTCTTAAGAAAAACGATTTTGCCGCTTTTATGTTTAAAAAAATATATTGAACGTTAGTTAGTCATAAATTCGAATTCTTGCCCCTCTTGGCCCTTTATATGAGTGGCCAGCCCTTTTTTCAAATCATCTTAAAGATCTCATGCTTTTAAACACTTTTTGTTCATCAAGTGTTCAGAGATTTCGCTTTCGATTTATAAGCTGAAAAAATGTTTAGGGGCCAACCCTTCAACTCCTTAATGGGGACGTTTAACGAAAAGGGAAAGGTAGCATAATGTTTAAAACATTATTTTGAAAATATTTTGTTCAATATTACTTTTTAAAATATTTCCAACTTTTGAGATATGAAGCTTCTCAGATTTAGCATTCTGGCCCCTAGTGGCCCATAATTATATACCATATGATATGAGAATCGTTTTATATAGTTGTAGATTGTTGAGGTAAACATTAACATATTGACTGATAAGGAGTTAGAGACTGAAGACTTTAGGCCCCTCTTGGTCCTTATTTTGAGGACCCAGTCGTTTTTTTTCTAGATTTCATCTAAAAGCTCTTAAAATTTTGAACAGTTTATGTTCAACAACTATTCAGAGATTCTTTTACTTTTTCAAGTAATTTGCAAAAGAAATATTTAGAAGCCAATCCTTCAACTCCCTTATGGGGACGTTTAGCGAAAAATGAAAGGTTGCATATTGTTCAGAACATTATTTTGAACATCTTTTGTTCAGAGATACTTATCAAAATATTTCTCACTGTCAAGTACTATATCTGTATTTTGACAGATGGAGAACATAATACCATGTGTTTTGAAATCTGATATACATGTAGTACTTAATTCTACATTAAGAAGCAATTAAAATTTTTGAACAATTTAACTTGTTTAAATCTATTTGACCTTTGAGACATTTCAAACACATCGAATGATATTCTTCATTTGTCAAAATACAGCTGTAGCACTTGAATTTACATTTGGCAGAAATTTAAAATTTTTGAAAAAATTAAATCGTTTAAATCTCCCTCTTTTTGACCTTTGAGATATTTCAAAACAAATTGTATCATGTTCTTCATATATCAGAATACAGATATGGTACTCAATTTTACATTTAGAAGCCATTTAAGAGGAGACAGGACACATGTCACATGACTAAAATGACATATCACGTCATAATCGGTGATGAGATGCATGTTAAACGTTGTTAAAATCAACAGTTCTTGTGTAATTTTATTCTAAATTCTAAAATTGTTTTTTTAAACATTTATTTTTAGAAATTAATATTAATAAATTTTTTAAAGATCTTGTCATCATTTAGATATTGTGAAGTTGCCCAATCCACACATTTGTTTCTCTTCACCCTGCAGTCTGACGTCGGTGACGTCATAGATGTAGTGTCTGAATTCTCAGTGCAGCGAGATCAAGTACACACACCCTTCATGATCAGTTTTATTTCATAATAAACGGGTCACAGTCAGTGTATCGGGATGAATTTCTGAAGGAGATTTTTTAAAATTAATATTTTTTCGTGTTTAGTAGCAGAGATTCTCTATATAGATAATTTTGAATGTTTATATTTTCGTGTGTCGTCACAATTGATTTCCCGCACTCGGAAAATACAAACGTGAAGCGTTTTTATCATGCTTATGTCTAATTCAACGATGTCCTGTGCGATATTGAGGTAAGCTTCACCCTGTGATATTTATGCAGTAAATAATTACGATGAAGGACTGACATTCAATCGTAAATTTAGAAATACTCATTGACAGAATTTTTTCCAAATGAGGTTTTTGTCGTTGAAGTTGCCTTGAAAAATGCAGAAATTATCCCACCCAAATACTGTATAAAATTAAAGCAATTGCCTTCAGATAATTAAAACACTGTGAATATTATGAAATATTTGAGTATATAGTGTTATCTCTCATATTTTTCGTTTGTACTTTAAAATTCGCATTATGGACTCCGTTATGGGCTCGTAAACATAAAGTATCTAAACTCCATACAAACTCTAAACAGGGCGGTATTTGTGGAGCGATATCTTTTCAATAAGTCAAGAAATTCCATGACAGGACCGTTTTAAAATGTTAAGTACATATTAAATTAGTAATATAAAAAATACGATAAAAAATCATTGACAGGAATTTTTTTCAGCTATAGGCCCTGTTCCTCCTTAATTTTTTTGAAAAATATAAATCGTTTAAATATCCCTCTAATTGACCTTTGATTGATTTTAAAACACATTGTATAATATTCTCCATCTGTCAAAATACAAACTTAGTACTTGATTTAACATTTTAACATACAAATTAACTTAACATGTCTACTTACCCTAAAGAGGTTTGACCTACATCGGATGAAAAGTTTACAAGATCATTCGCGGACAAATAAGTACACAGGAAGAAGAAAAATAATGATAAGAAACAGAGTTAAAACAATATGTTCCCCAATTTCGTTTGGAGAACATAATACGAACAGAGTAAAAACAATATGTTCCCCAACTTCGTTTGGGAAACATAATAAGAATCTCTGATTCGACAAGTGGATTTCTTTCTTTGGACCATCTACTTGTAGAATAATTTATACCATGGAATAGAAAAGTCATTTATCAGCAAAAAATAATAAAGTATAATTTTAGGATCTACACACATAGCTTTATAAAAGAACAAAACAAACAATGAGGGTAAGTACGCTTCTTTCAGCACTACGGAACACTTACCATTTGCAATGTAAATACGTCTATCTTGTAAGTCAAATTTTCATGTTTTCCCTAAATAATCCTTATCCAAATGAATAAGTGGATCAAACACAGTATTTTTTTTTTCATTTTAAATAGTCACATTAATAATTCTCACAAATATTTTCAAATTACTCCCATACTCGATAATTTGACCTCTCTGCACTAAAAATGTAATTCTTTCGTTGAAATTTATAAAGCAATAAAGCAATAAAATTCTATCTAAAGTAATGTCGTTTTTAGCTCTACTGGATAGAGATCAGAAGAGCTTGTGCGATGGCAAGGTGTCCGTCGTCCGTCCGTCTAGATGTAAGCTGTCCGTCTGTAAACAATTTTTTTTTTCAAAATCCTATTCCTCCTACAGTTTTGGTCTGATTTTAATATAACTTGGCACAAAAGTAGACAACATTAAGATACATAAACTATTGTATCGGTTTTTGATTTCGATGAACGGTGTTGCCATGGTTACTAAAAATAGAAATTTCGGTGAAATTCCTTTCAAACGCTACTTTTCCTACAGTTTTGGTATGATTTCAATATCACTTGGCATACAAGTAAGCTACACTAAGATACATACACCAGTGCATCGGTTTTAGATTTTGCATGATGACATTGCCATAGTTACTTAAAATAGAAATTTCTGTGAAATTCCTTTCAAACGCTACTCCTACTACAGTTTTGGTTTGATTTCAATATAACTTGGCATACAAGTAAGCTACACTAAGATACATACACCAGTGCATTGGTTTTAGATTTTGCATGATGACATTGCCATAGTTACTTAAAATAGAAATTTCTGTGAAATTCCTTTCAAATGTTACTCCTACTACAGTTATGGTTTGATTTCAAGATATCTTGGCACACAAGTAGACTACACTTAGATATATAAATTAGTGCATCGATTTTTTTATTTTAGAGAATAATGTTGCCATGGTTACTATAATTAGAAAATTCTTTGAAATTCCTTAAAAAAGCCCCTCCTCCTACAGTTTTGGTCTGATTTTAATATAATTTGGCACGTAAGTGGACTACACTAAGACACATAAATTAGTGCATCAATTTTTGACTTCGATGAATGGTGTTCCCATCGTTAGTAAAAATAGAAATTTCTGTGAAATTCCTTTGAAAGCCTACTCCTCCTACACAAAATTTTATCATTTGTTTCATGAAAAGAGGAAAATATTGTGTTTTTCCTACATGTACATTATAAATTCAAATTATGGTAAACGTAACCTGTTGAATTTTTTTCTGCTGACATTTTATAAATTTTATAGAAAAAAAGAACAAAAAAAACAACAATATTATGTTTTTTTTAGATAGATGATATAGATGAGTTTGTTTGAATTGGATACGGCAAGAGTTACTGTTCTTGCGGATTGCATGACGGGACGAAAAACCCTCGTTTGGGAGAATACTCCCGTTTGGGTTTTCGACCAGACTGTTAATTTGAGCGTATAGTTCGAAAAAATTGAACAAGTTGATCAAAATAATATTTTTAAAAGATATTCATTATTTTATATTTACTAGTATACATGTAATACACATTGATCATTTCTTTCAAGAAATGACTTGATAAATTAGTTCTATAATATTTTATAAGCTCACCTGAACTGAAAGCTCAAATAAGTTTTTTTTTATCATATTTTGTCTGTAGTCCCTCTATTTGTCCATATTTTTACACTTTCAGTTTCTTCACAAGAACCAATTAGCCAATTTTAACGAACTTGCCACAAAGATTCCTTAGGTAAAGCAGATTCAAGTCTATTCAAATGAAGAGCCACGCCCTCATTCAAAGGGAAATACAAGTAATTTCGAAAAAGTGAATTTGGAGGCATGTTAAAAACTTCGTTAAAAGTTGTCTATAAAGAACATCTGTGCTAGAAAAGATGATACTTAAAAGGTAACATCCTAAGATCTGGTAGTGTAGGTTCAAGTTTATTTAAATCACAATGCCTAGGGTAGAGTGACGCCTCAAAGGACGATCAAAGTTTAACATAGAAATATATAGAAAATCTTTCTTAAATCTCCTTCTCAAGAACAACAAAGCCATGGTTGGTTTATCATATATAGTTACACGTGTATATGAAGAATTCTTAGGTTGTGTAAATTTAAGTTTGTACAAATTATGATGTCCAGAGGAAAGGTGGAATACATGTAAAAAGAAACGATACAAGATGTTCATAGGAATATATTGAAAAATATTCAACAAAAACACATCCAATCCACCTTTAGTCATATTAAAGCTGAACATGACTCGTAAATATGCATAAGCCATTTTCGATACATCAACACTAGTGTATACTCGTCGCATTCGTTACAACTGACTGCTTTATTGTCACGAGGTGTCGCCGTTGAATGGCTACTCGTGTTCGTGCTGATTTTCTTGCATTACATTTGTTTATATTTTATTGCAGTTACGTTTATCTGTGTTGTTTGTTAACTGCACTGACATGTACAAGTATGATTGATAATTTATTTGGTATTTTATTTTCCTGCATTAGACGAAGTATTACGGTATTATTCTCCCTACCGAATGCTGTTAAGCATACGTCCTTCCATACCGGTGTCGACTGATTACACTGAACAGTGACTAAGTCCTCGCCTTTATTTAGGGGTCTGCAGAGTAGCGAGAACAAAATGGCGGACACATTCTTTTTACGAATCGTGTTCAGCTTGAAAATAGAACCATCCTCAAGTAGTGTAGATTCTTGTTTATCGAATCATGACTCCCTGGGCAGCGTGAGACCACTATGGACTACCAAAGTTATAAATGGGAATATATAGGAAACATTTTTAGAATATTTTTTTCTTTTTTCAAGAACAGAAGAGTTCTAATTGGTCACATTTACATGGAAGTATCCCCATGTACAATGTAATGTAGATTTTGATTTTTTTTTCAAATCATGACCCCCAGGGATGGGTGGGGTAGGCAGGTTGGTTGGACAAAAATGCAAGTTCAAAGTTCAGCAGTCCCATTATGAAAAGTTACAGTGCTCAGGTCCATGGATCTCTTGTTAAAAAAGCTTTTTTTAAATTATAGTAAACTATTGACATTCAAGTTTGTGAAACAAACATTTCTGCTGTCTAGTTTTGAGTCATCATTTTGATTGTTCTTTGGTCGATACAATTACCTTGGAGGCAAATATACCGGGTAATTTATCAATGAGTCAAATACTGACTGAAGTTTTTTATACTAATGGTTATCAAATAGATACTTAGCTCTCCGTGGATTTGTAATTTCCAAATCAGGAGCACGCGGCAGGTGTGATGGGTCGGTAGGGAACTTCGCCAAGGCATCTGTTCCCACCTCTGATATTTTGTAGGTCCGTGTTTTCTCCTTTTTTGTATTGTATAGTTAACTTTATTCCCGCCGAGAAAAGGGGAAAACGGGTAGAAGAATTGGTGGCAAATATTTCAATGCCTATATCATGTATATTTAACCAAAAATGGGGGCTCAGCCCCCTTCCTTTGCCCTTCGCCCGGTTTCGATGCTAAAGCTATATCAAATGCGATGCGTTAAGTCGTTCACTTTTACCCCCCCCCCCACTCCACCCTTCATCTTCCGAATTTTCTACAGACCAGAATTTTTAAAAAGAAACGAAATAATGATATTAAGAAATCATCACTCCTTTTTATGTAAAAGACCCAATTCTCTATAACACTTATCGAAACCTAAATAATTTAAAACGTCAATATCTCAGGTCCTCAAGTGACTTTATCACAAAATTTATTTATCATACCGAAAATTTGAAAGAATGTTGAATAAAGTACACAAAGCTTTTTTTTTTCTTTAAATGCGTTAACATGGTCGATATTAAGGCAGTTTGAAAAGAAATGTTATTTTTTCAAAGAGCGTTGGATTGTTGAAATTTTTTTTTTAAAGTGCGTAATTTTTCAAAGTGCTTTGTAACAGTGCATACATACATAACAGGGGAATTTAAATTTCCTAAATTAAATTAAATTAGATTTATTCTCTAAAGAACAGCAAAACCTATGTTATATTTATACGGACAACAAATCCATGATTAGACATTCATTAAGGTTCCGAAGCATCCTCGGATAGTTTTCAATTTCATTCAAATTTGATCAATTTGGGGTATGGCGGGGCCAGGAAGGAGATCGGACATATAGAATAACATCTTCTTCTAAACCTATTTTCATTCAAATTAATATTCCATTCTAAATATTATTAATTAGTGTGGGCTCAAGTGGGAAATAATAATGCACTTTCCATTACCTTCCCTAATTTTGCGACTTCTATATTTCATCTTTTCAATATCATTTTCACTTCTGTTTTTTTAATGTGGTTCAAGGGTCTCTTGTTCAGTTCATTATTTGTTTCTACTTCGCGAGTACTGTATTAATCTCTTTGGACTGTACATGTAATGGGCTTTGAGCCTCTTATTTCATTCATAATCATTTAGAGTCCTTTGTTGTGTAAAAATTAATATTTTTGTAAATTTTGATTAATTATTGTTAAAAGGTCTTTACTATTAACACTTTCCGCTGTATTCTTCATTTTACTATTATATTATATTATTTTATATTTTTTGTCCGTGTAAAATCATTCAATTTGTTAAATTATAGTCAAGAATAATAAAATAGAATCGTTGACATTGAGAAAAGGGATGACTATTTTACAAAAATTAAACAGATTACAAAATATTTTTTCTGCGATACAACAATATTCTACTGAATATCTTTTCCTCTATACCAGTCACCACAAAATCCCACCGCTGCCATAATGAACTCGCACGTTGCATACGTGCGAGTTCATTATAAATTTTACATTTTCAATAATGAGAAACAGAGTAAAACCGATATATATTTGGGTAACATAATTAATGACATTTTCAACGAGGGTCGATAGTCACTTATTCGACCTTAAAGGTGCATGGACACAAATTTAAAGTTAATATTTTCTTTATAACATTACGACTTATATATTTTAATAACATTTCAAACAAAAATATATTAACAATATTATTAAAAATAAAAATAAAAATTATTAAAAATATATTAAAATCTTTTTTCGACTAAAAATTATTAAAACTAAAAAAAATTGGACGGGTTTGATTGACACAACTTTGTACTTTCACAAATTTTAATTAAAATAAATAAGTCGTGATATTATACAACAAACAGTAACTTCAAATCTGTATATATACACCTTTAAAAATTCAACAAAATCTGAGTGATTTTCACATTCAAGATTATGCTTCTTGTATATGACGTAGTCTTTCATTCATTTTTTCGAATCAAACAACAATATCTTGATCAATATTATAATTAAAATTTTTATACTTTTTTTCGTAATTTAAATTTCGCCATTTTGAATTATTGTAAACACTGAAATCAAATACGCCATTATATCCACAAAATTGGTTTACTGCTACACACTTGCAACTTTAATGTTTGTAACAAAAAGTATACATGAAAACACGTGCTTTCAGTTTGTGCAAAATTTCAAAACAAAATTTGACTTTTGCTGCAAGCACAATTATTGTGTGTAGTATTTCACAAAATGTTCAACATATTTTTTTTTATCGATTTTTATCATACAATTTTTTTTTACAGTTTTTATTAAATCAAAGATGGAAATATAAACAGGACTATTTACATGTGTATTGTTGTATGCATCGTTATTTTCTTTTTTTAACTCAGTTTATGTCAGCTGTATATTTGTATTGGGTACAGAGAATTACATATCAAGTGCACTCTTGATTTCTGCGATTCTTTGAAGATTTTCGTTGAGAGATACACGCAGCAAAAAAGGATTTGATTGCTTTTTTTCATATTCATGAGACGATTGCTCAAGCTTTATCTCTATTTCAGCTATTTGCCCTGTATAATAATCGGTTGTATCAAGCAAGTATTTACATCGGTATTCTGCAAAGGACTTTTCGAATGATGTTTTGAGGGTTTCTAATGTGAGGGATTCTAAGCACTTATCATATAATTCATTTATGAGAAGTTCTTTTTTCGCAGAGGTCATCAAAATAGATAGAACACTCGAAAGGAAACTTTCGACAAATTCTTTCCTCGGAGAAATGTTCAACGGGCTAACAGTAACATCAGATGGAACAGCGTCACATAATGGTTTGTAGGGATTTTCCTCACCACTGCCTTCAACTTCACGAACATCAGATGGAATGACTTCACATAATGAGGGGATTGAAATTTTCTCAAGACTTTCTTCAACTTCACCAATTCTTGTTACCATTTCCTTTTGAAAGTTTTCTATTAATGCATCCATTTTGTCAATTTTGGACTTAGTTTCATAACCTTTACACCAGCGCTGAACACCACCTGAGAATAAATCAGGAATTTTATCTCTTAGATATTTGGAAGGTACAATAGAGATGTCAGATCCTGATGGATTTAATATGTCCTTCCGACCTTCTTCACAATGTAAGTAGTTGTGCAGATCCATTGCTAGCTCCTCCTTGACACTTATTGTTCTTTCGAACAAGTTAGCACTCTCCTACAGAATATTAAAATAAAATACACACATTGATTTTATGCAGATATAATTCAAAATGTACTATAATAAATCTATGACTCGGAACAAAAGTACATTGATTCATTATTCATTATTACTAACTTCATAAAATTCTAAAAGTGTTCGAATCAACTTTTGTACTAATGATTTTCCAGATATAACTTTGCAAACAAAAATTTTAAATTGTAGTATTTTAATTGCTTGAAGTTTGATACTTCTGCACAGTAAGATTGTATGCTTTTCAATGTTTTGATTGACTGGCGTATTTTCCCTTGTTTCCTAGCGTCATTCTCAATGATGGAATCGAGTGCGTGACACAAGTCCTTTGCTAGTTCATCCAAAAACCTATAATATATAAAAATTATCACCTATTACGAAGACATATATAATAGATAAATCTATGGTTTGATTCTGTATTTAAGAGGCGGTGTCAGAAAGCAATGAGCTTACACTGGGAAACATGGAAAGTAGAAAAATTTTTCTCGCTCAAATTTAGAAAATATGATGCATATAAATAGTCTATTAGAAATTATATCTACCCATGCATCTATCCATGTTTTCATGGCAACCATAGCATTAATTATATTTAATAACAAAAAAACTAATTGTTGCACGTGCTTACATGCATTCTGTTACAGTCAAGGTTATTTACATTCAAACTCCATAATAGTGTACTATTGCTATCATAAAGTGCTTTGAAATAATTTTTTCCTGTTTTATAAGGAATATTTAATCTGTTATTAATTTTTCTGAGACTTAACTCTGGAATAATATCGCATTATGAGTTATGTTGTTTCCAAAATCAAGACAACTTTAGAAATTTCTACATATGTTCGTAGAAGGAGGATACTCTAAAAGATGAAATATATTAAACTGGGATTACACTAAAGACTTTAAGAAACATAACTAAATATATGATTGTGGAGCTCTGTTAGAAAGGATAGATAATAACCCTAAAAATTAACAGATTATTGCGTTTAATTAATATCTGTTCGTACATCTGTTAATATAAGGAATTTACTGACAACTAATTATAACTTCAAAACAATTCGACAGAGTTTGAGGCGTCAACGTGCTCGATCGTCTAATATCTTTACTTTCATACAAAATGCAGTATCGAAATATCTACATGTACATGTCTAATAATAAAACTGAATATAATATTTTTTTTTATTCCTATAGCTTTTATATGAAGGTTCTCGAAAATCAAAACACATTGAATAGTTAAAAATATATTTAAATCCTGTCCCAAAATCAATTTCGTTCATGAAATCATATTTCATTCAGGTAATAAATAGTTTAAGGGAGACATGATAATAGATTAAGCAACAAAATTTACCTGTTAGAAATATGCCAAAAAGTATTTTAAAAATAAAGTTTGGTACATTTTTGAATGTTAATTTCAGTATACCGGTAACACACGTAATCAAACTAAATCTGCCTATACGGCAGTATATATCAGAATTAGTTTCTTTTTCTAACATTTTCTAGTATATCAATATCAGTATTCATTTAAATCTGTAGATAAAATACGTAATACGTTGTCATCAAATAATGATCGGCGGTCATGTTCTGCTGCTTAAAATCGACCCTTTTGCTCGTAAAAAAATGTCCTCTCTAAATATTTGCAAATCCCACGTGAAGAAAGATGACCCCGCAGAAAAATGACCCCTTGTTCATTTATCCATTCGTTATTTATTTCCTCATAATATGATATAATTTCACATTCAGAAAAAAACATCAACAATATACTAGGAGACTAATTGTTCTCGAACAATTAGAGGTCTTTCCACCTTCTTTAAATTTCATTTTCAATTATTTTTTTATCTCTTAATACTAAAATTTCATTAAAAAGAAAACAGAAATGGCCTAAAAGATGTAAAAATTAAAAATTTCAAAAAAATTGAAATGACCTTGACCTTTGACCTTGATAAAATCTTAAAGGTCAAAGGTCAAGGGCCACATTGCAATTAACCCCATGCCACTATGACTTACAGTTTTAAAGTTATAAGGTTTAATAGTAAGCGTTTATGCGTTAAAGGTCAATATCTCTTATAAGGGGTCATCAGATCTTTTTGCACTGGAACATGAAAGTTGTGCCTAAAGTCTCTATAGGCATTAGTGAAGATTTTATGTCTCTGCAATTTATGGCTTTGAAATAGTAGCAATAACAAGATTTTTCCCATAAGGGGCAATAACTTTTAAAAGGGTCAATCTTAAAGAATACGAAATAAATCTTAAAAATAGTTTTAGGAGTACATATTAATGATGCTAAGACAGTTTGTATATGTTAAAAGACAAAAAAGATATAAAAAGAGTTTAATTTTTCAAGTTTGGAATAAACTTGACCTTTGCCCTTTATATTAATTTCATGATCAAAAGTCAATGAATCTTATGCAGTTTGTCCCATGTCTCTATCACTTCTCGTTTTGGAGATTTTTAATTATTTCTAAAATCAAAAAAGTTTCAGGGGCAATAACTCATTTAAGAGTCACCAAATACTTTTGCAATGATTAGATTTCAGAGTCCTCTCAATTAGTCAAAGACTTTAATGAGGGTTTCATATTTCTATGGTTTACAGTTTAGAAGTAGTAGCGATAACAAAGTTTTTCGCACAAAGGGCGATAACTTTTAATAGGGTCAATCTTAAGGAATACGATTGACTGATTGCATATTGTTTAACGTCCCTCTTGAGAATTTTTCACTCATATGGAGACGTCACCGTATGCCGGTGAAGGGCTTCAAATTTAGACCTATACTCGGCACTCAGGGCCATTGAGCAGTGAGGGTTCTTTATCGTGCCAGCGCCTACCGTGACACGAGACCTACGTTTTTAAGGTCATATCCGAAAGACCCGTGACTTTCACTTCTGATGCCGAGCGCTTGGCGAAGGAACAGTCGCTACCTATTTTTACGTCTTAGGTTTGACGCGGCGCCGCGAACGAGAATCGAACCCGGGCCTCACGAAGCGAACGCTCTACCACTAGTCTACCGTGAACGGTTTAAGGAATACGAAATAAATGTTTAAAATAGATTTATGAGTACATATTAATGATGCTAAGACAGTTTGTATATGTTAAAAGACAAAAAAAGATATGAAAAGAGCTTATTTTCTCAATTTTAGAATGACCTTGAACTTTGACTTTTGCATTAATTTGATGATCAAAAGTCAATGACTCTTATGCAGTGAAGACTTTAGTGAATGTTTCATTTTTCTACGGTTTACGGTTTCGAAGGAGTAGCAATAACAAGCATTTCTTGCGTAAAGGGCAATAACTTCAAAAGGGGTCATAGTTCATTAGTGTTGGGTCAAAATGAGACGTCTTTCCATCTTTTTAAGCGTTTCCGTGTCCTTGGGGTTAAAAAAAAATGATTTCCAAATAAAATGTTCCCTCAGCAGGATTCGAACTGGGGACCTTCAGATTGACAGGCGAAATGAAAGCACATGGATTTCAACAAAAATAGATACGTGCGTTTTAAAATGGTACAGAAACACGTGTATTTATTTGTTTGAATGGAACATAGAGAGGAATAATGAATAGTTCTGATAAACATGATTGGTGTATAATGCAAATGCCGATTTAATAATACATTCGAACTTCCGTGTCGGGACTGTGATTACAATTTATGAAAATATAGGCGCGTTCGTTTTGACAGATATGGTGAACTCATAGGTAAGATTAAATAATCATCTCTATTTGGATTATATTGATGGGGTTTTTTGAAGAGACTTACTTTTACAATAGACGACTGACTTTTACAATTTTTACAGAGACAAACTCCAGTTACTAAAATGTAAAAGTCAGCTGTCGAATGTAAAAGTAAGTCTATTCATAAAACTCCATCAGTTATCAGCATAAATTAAACTTTAAACAATCATTTCATGAAGAAAACTGTGCTTTTTTTTAGATTTATTCGATTGATATTAAATCTTAATAAAATTGGAATAAATTTGAGTTAGGGTCAAGATCAAAGGTCAAGGTCATTTTAACCCATCCCCAAAGTTTATAAGCTATTATAAATTCCCAGTAACCTTGACCTTTTACCTTTACCTTATCCTCAAGTTCAAAGGTGGAAACATCTTGTGCATTGTTTACCTGTTTCTACGACTTGTCGTTAAGAAGTTTTCAGTTCTTTGTAAACATGAGAAACTGTCAGGGTCAATAACTGCTTGAAATGGTTTATGAATTCTTTCGTAGTTATCGAATGAAAAGTGTACTAAATCAGTTGCAGACATTGTTGAAGGTTTCGTACCTCTACGGTTTACGGTTTCAGAGGAGTAGCGATAACAAGGGTTTACACTGAAAGGTGCACTAACTTTGAGGGGGGCCAATCTGAGGGGACAAGACTGAAATCTTTAAATGGTTTTAAGAGTGCATATTAAAGATATAGAGATGTTCAGAATTTGGTAAAGAACAGAAGAGGTATAAAAAGAGCTTAATTTTTCATATTTTGAATGACCTTGACCTTTGAACTTGACCTAAATTTTAAGGTCAAAGGTCAGTGAATATTTTGCAGTTGGTTCCATGCTCTCTACGACTTGTTGTTTGAGAAAAGATCTTGACATTCATAAACATCGCAAACATTCAGGGGCAATAATTCATAATAGGAGTTTACGAATTCTTTGGAAAAGACAGATTGAAGCATCTACTAAATTAGTCGTAGACATTAGTTAAGGTTTTGTAACTCTACGTTTTACGGTTTTGGAGAAGTAGCGATAACAAACATTTCTTGTAAAAGGGGCAAAAACTTCGAAAGTGGTCATAGTTCATACGCGTTGGGTCAAATTTGCTCCTAACTTTTAATGACCTTTACGATGAACAAAAAGTCTCTCAGCGGAAGAAAAATAATAAGAAGAATAAAAACTAGGATACTTATTGTTCACAGAACAATAACAGGTCTTTCCACCTTCTTTGAATTTCAAATTTGCTTTATGTCTGACTCCTAAAAATTAAATTCCATGAAAAAGAAACCAAAATTGTCTAAAGGCATAGAAAAAAAATAAAATTAAAAAAATGGATGACCTTGACCTTTGACCTTGAGAAAATCTTCAAGGACAAAGGTCAAGGGTCACAAAGCAATTGACCCCATGCTTCTACGACATATAGTTTTCAAGTTATAAGGTTTAATAGTAAGTACAAGGAAGTTAAAGGGCAATAACTCATATAAGGGGTCATCAGATCCTTTTGCACTTATACAGTGAAGTTAGGCCTAAAAACCCTTAAGACATTAGTGAAGATTTGGTGTCTCTACAGTCTACAGTTTCGGAGAAGTAGCTGTAACAAGGTTTTTCGCCCAAAGGGCAATAACTTTTAAAAGGATGGATAAATGTTAGGGGACAAGAATGAAATCTTTGAAACGGTTTTAAAGGAACATATTAATGATGCACAGACATTAAGTATATGTTGAAAGACAAAAGAGATATTAAAAGAGCTAAATTTCTCATTTTTAGAATGACCTTGACCTTTGACCTTACATGAATTTAAAGGTCGAAGGTCAATGAATCTCATGCAGTTAGTCCTATGTCTCTATGACTTCTCGTTTTGAAAATTTTTAATTATTTGTAAAATTTCAAAAGTTCCAAATGCAACAACTCATTGAAGGGGTCATCGAATGCTTTTGCAATGAATAGATTGAAAAGTCCCTTTAATTAGTTGAAGACAGTGGTTAAGGTTTCATACCTCTATTGTGTACGGTTTCAGAGGAATAGCGATAACAAGCAATTCTTGCGAAAGGGGTAATAACTCTGAAAAGTGTCCAGGTTCATTTACGCAGGATCAACTGCAAAAATATTTTACATAGTACATTTTTATGAAATAAAAATCTTTTCGATAAATCTTGAAACAAAACATCACACAGCGGAAAAATAATAAAAAAGAAGAAACAGAAGGAAACCAATAGGTCTTTCCACAGAAAGGTGGAAAGACCTAATAATAAACATAATCATAAGCATTTCAAGAGGTCTTTCCACAGAAGTTGGAAAGACCTACTAAACAGAAGAAAATCAATAGGTCTTTCCACAGAGAGGTGGAAAGACCTAATAATAAACAGAAGAAAATCAATAGGTCTTTCCAAGAAAGGTGGAAAGACCTAATTATATAAAGTTAGGAAAAGAAAACAATCAAGCAAAAAGAAAACAGAAATTAAAAATAGATAATATTTATATACAATGTATCACTTCATATAAGATGATTTTTATCAATTGCCTCAACTGGTATATGATGATGCATCGCCCTGTCTTTATGCCCCAATGCATTCCGTATAAGTTGGCAGTTCTTTATTTGAAAAGATATAGCATTGTTTGCTTCTTTCCAAGTGTTTGAAAAGCGACTGAGGAATATGACATACAGATCTTCGGTGAGCGCACGCAATTCAGCTCAAAGTTTAATACAAAAGGTAATTATGATATTACTCCATGATATGTTCCGGATGTCCAAAGTGATAAGACACGAGACTGAGGCAACCGGTCTTAAACTTTTTATATTTGCTTTGGTTTATCTCATCCTTTATTAGTACAAAAGAACTATAAATCATTGCTTCCAGGCTTTGGGTGTCTTCCCGTGCAGTGTTGCAGAATCAAAAACGTAAGCAAAACACTGACATAACTTTTTCCTACCAAAGCTTATATGTTCGGATGTTATCTGGTCAGGACCTTGAACTTTTCTTCTCTTGAGTTGGCAAACTAGAAATAATATTTCTTTTGCAGTAATAGGACCACCGGTGATATCTCCAAACATTCTTCTTCAGTGTGCTTATAGTTGTTCTCAATATTCAATCAGATTTCTTCATCAAATGCATCGTCTTCTGACGGGGTGTAAATCTGCTCGTAGTGACTTGCAAATGCTTCAGCTAACCCACAAACGTAAGGAATGTTAAATGTTGAGAGCATTTGAGATCTATATTCACTATTACAGGTAGATGATCTGAAGTAATTGGCATAGAACCCTCATAAAATATTTTGAACACCGAAAGCTTGTCAATTAAGCGTTTGCTATGGCATGAAGGAACAACTTGTCACTCCTAACATGAAAGTCTACAATGTGTTTACCAATATCATTCAGTTTTATAAACTCACAAAAAAAATTGTGTTTTGAAGCAATCGTATAGGGTGAGCTAATACAACCTCTCTTAAAGACATATGATACAAACAAACTTTTGTCAAAAATTTTGAAAATAACAATTTGAGTCATTTTTAAAAAATATATTTCATAAAATGAATTTTCTTTCACCGAGTAGTTTTAAATCTTTTTATTCAATGTTATACAAAAAAGGGAATTGAAGTTAAAAATATTTGTATAGAATAATAAGGATGGTTTAAGATGGGTAGAGTTTTGAACGCGCAGCTCTGTTAAGGCTTACTATGAGAAATCAACGGAAAATAAAAGTGCAAATACGGGTATTGTTTTTAAAACTGAATTTATTATTATTCAGCTGTTTTATTATCACATAACTTAAAAACTTATGGAAAAAGCATAATTTAACCTATTCTGTTCTGTATGAAGTTTGGTGCCATTGATGGACAATCACGTGATGAATGCATAGTTGGTGTACTGAATGTAGGTCATTAACAAATTTCAATATCGCAAGGGCGATTATTTCTGCATATATACTTTGTACTTCCTGGAAAGTGCAGCTGCTTTGCATAGAATTCGATTTTTAATAGTCAAAAGTTCAAGCAAATAAGCCTATGTCGAAATATGTTTTGACTTTTACCTAATATTTTGTGTACTTATAAATTCAGGCTCTTGATTAGCAGCAGCTCTTTTCAAGTTAAGGAATATATGATTTATTTACATGGAAAAAATGGTTAAGATTTATTGAGTGTATTCCCTTGCGAAAGAACGATTTTATGAGGCTCCTCTATGTAAAATATACCTAATCTGATCATAAACACATGCACAAAATTATTTCAATATATTTTCTCAATAGATAATGAATAATCGCACTAAACAAAGTATAAACATTGGTATTAATAGCCTATTTAAAACCTGTAAATAATATTCTGTTTTATTATGAAAAGCATTTTTTACTGTTAAAAAAATCCTCAATCTGCCTCTCACAGCACATGAAATACGTTATTTTTACCAAAATGACGTCATGATTGACAAGTTAATCGAAATTAGTGATTTGTTTATAATGAACTGTTAGGGATATAATTAACAACTTTTTTAAATGTTGTTTATAATACTAATACAGTTATGAGCGAGTCTACGGGAAAATCATGCAAAATCAAAAATTTGTTACACAAGTCACATTTTGAAAATACGATTTTAAATACATATCTTTGAAGAGAGTGGATCTAAATAACTATTGTAGAATATTCAAAAAAGTGTTCTCCTATTCGAGATATCCCCGAATCTATTTATAGCCAACTGGTGGGCTGGATTTTCAAGGAAAAAGAACACTTTTATAAGCCCTCCAAAAATATAAAATAAATCAATGATTTTGGAAAATGTTGTGTTCTATGTTGAAATGATAAGTAAAACTTTTTGTTTATGGTTGAATTATATTTACAAAATCTTATTCATTTGGGAAATTCAAAAGGTTTTATAAAAGAAAATCTACTTGAATTTTTATATGTCTGTGAGAAAGACAGTGTTGTGTTTGATACAACTTTTGTTTATATTTATCTATCTAATTTAATTTGTTATTTTACACAATATCTTTCAAGGAATTTCTTGGATTTACAACGAATCTCAAGAAATACACTTTTGAATCTCTTAATTTTTTTCAGGAATTATTGATCTTTTTGGACTCTTCAGTGCATGAAGAGTAAAAAAAGTCATCATTTACATGGAGGCGATGTCGTATAGATCTGAGGGAAAGTTATTTAATACTCTCGAATCACGATTTTTCATTGCATTACGGTTAATTTGTAATAAAGTGCTTCAAGACTGAATAATTGAGATGTTTGCTATTTATCAAATATACAAACTATAATTCTCTTAATTTTAAAAATGATTTTAATTCACATATCATTTGTTTTTTGTTCAGAAAGTCATTGAATTCTTGCATAGTTGATCTTTCGATTTAATTTTTTCTGACGTCATATATTTTCCTGGTATTTTTTAAACATGTAAACTATAGAAATCTAGTCGGGCAAAATCCTTATAAATTTTACAGTGTCAAAAATATTAGTTACTTGACAAAATGATAACATTATTTGACATGGAAATCTATTTATTGTTTATTAAGACCACATCTATCTAGGCGAGCCTAAGCTGTATAATGCTAAATAATGTAAAAAATTTCTTTCTCAAGAGTGGCCTAGAAGAAATTTTGTAAAGCTTTATTTGAATGTTTTAAATGCTTTAAATTATAAATTCTATGTATATCCAAAGAAATTAAATGTTTAATTCAATTAATTATCAATGGCACAATTGTTTTTTATTTATCATATAATTTTTAACACCCCTGATATTTTCTTTGAAAGTTATATAAAAATGTCGTTACTAGATCACCTTAAAAAATATCAAAAGTGGGAAATTCCAAATTATTGTCACATGACCGGTAGCTGTATGAATGGTTTACAGACGATGATATGCAGGATTGCCGGCTATTAGTTTGTAAGTTTTGTATTCTACTTCAAAACACAACAAATAAGCAAATGCAAAAAGGTATAACATTTGGTCATAAAACACTCACAGGGTTCCCCTTTATTAATAGGAAATGTGACGTAATTTCGATTTTGCATTGTGCGATTATTCCTAAAAATATAAAAATACCACGAAAACATATATACCACGATAACACGTGACGGGACGGTACTATCTAGAGCGGTTGTTAATGTGATCACGCTTGCACAGCTAAACAAGAAAATTTGCTGAAGACACAGAGACGCAGTTGGCCTGTACTGGAAATGGAGCAAGAGATCGTGTGTTCGTCCCTTTTATCATTTATGGTTAATTTAAAAGGAAACCAGACAGAGGTATTACACCAGTTTTGAGTCGGGAACTTTGGTTGCGTCTACAGCTGTCAGTCCCGATAGGTGAAGGTAATAAGAAATTTGTCCAAACTGATCAAGTCATGAAAGAATATCTTTAAATTATTATTCTTAAACTTAAAATTTTCCTGAACAAGTATTGAATATATATTATGATGCCTAAACTTGCTACTTATGCGGTTAAAATTTATGGCAACAAAATAATCAACAATAGGTTTGGCTTCAGATCTCCAAAAAAAATACATAATGACGTTCTGGAGAGCTATAGTGCTATCCATTGAAAAAAAAAATGTAGATTCATTGCAAAAAGCTGCACTTAGTTCTGGATTAATTCTTACAAATTCTTGCCTCAGTTGCAAACGAAAAAACTATATTTTAAAAAAAAACTTACTCTTCTATCAGGTACTCTTGTTGTTTTAAATACATATGTACGTAGCGTGTTAATTGGATTGAATTATCTTGCAAACCAAATTGGCAATATAGACAGGAGTGATTTTCTATGATCTAAATTTCGAGACCAGAAGACCTAATAAAAAATGGTAATGTTTTGATGTGGAAAAAGTGAAAGAATATGCTAGGAACACATAGATACACGCCTTTTTGTGCGCAATAAAGATTCAGTTTTTTCAATGGGTGGCACTGTAGTTCTCCAGTCTGTCTAGATATTTTTTTATCGGAGAGCTACAGTTTTGTAGATACAGTAGGTTGGGTCTACTAGCCCAAAGGGGATAAAATAATCTGTTTGGAATATAATATTCTAAATGGAAGTAAATTGTACAGTGCAGAAAATGAAAATTGCGAAAAAATTGCCAAAGTGATAAAAATGATTATTTTTTACACTGTAAATTTATATCCCATTTAGGATGTTATATCCCAAATGGACTATTATATCCCATTGGACATGTGATCCCAACCTGCAACAACAGAAAAACAAAATATGATGTTTTACTGAAGAACATGTATTCTAGAATGAATACATAGATTAGTAGGTCTATACACATACCCATATTGTCACTTGTTTCCAATCATTATTGAACCCTGACCCCAAGACAGAAAAGTGTGTATGAGAGCTCTGTTACAAATGTTTATCATTCAAGCACCACTTACATTAACCTAATTAAGGTAATGGTAATAGTGAAGTAAAATAATATTCGTTCAATGCCCTAAATAATCATTTTGCATGTATTAATTTTGTAAAATTTATTCCTAAATTTTAAAACATTGTGACATCAAATATATTGCAGTGTTATAGCATGTGGCATTTTAGTACCGAAAATATGTACCGAAAATATGTGCTGAAATCAGTTCAATAAAGCTCGTTTTGGAGGTAATATGTAAAATTATGTTGCAGGATAAAAAAAAATAAACGGTTACTACCTTGATATATATATACTCAACAAAAAAAGAAACGCATATTGTTTTACTCGTCAAAGAAATTTTTAAAATGCACATGGAACAAGTAATTTACTATTTTTTTATATCATTGGATACCTCTGACCTATTTAATGGACAACATGGGATTTTAAAACCTCAATGTTGAATTATCTCCCTTGATTTAACATGTTTATGAAAGTTGTGTTTTTCATGATTTCTTCTAAATTGGATGTCTATTTTCGTTGATAATTTGGATTTAGAGAAACTATTAACACTCTTATTAAAACCCATATTTAAGATTTGATTGCAGTGTTGATGCTGCAATGCCACGCCGAAACGAAGATGAACACAACCAGGCTAACGATGATACTAAACGAAGCTACGCAACAGGAAGTTGTAACTGTATTAGGAATAAATCAATGGGCTTTGCAGCCGTTAAACTAACGTCTGAAGACCATTATCTGGCCATCCGCAGGTAACCACAGTCAGGCAGGACCGTCAGACACCAACCCCCCTTTCAGCATCTGAAGCTATTCAGAACTTGCTGTAAATCTGCTGCTACAAATGTTGGATGAAAAAAAAATCAGCATAAAAGTGCATAAATTGTTCGCAAGAGACTGAAAAGAGATGGTATTCCTCCACGATATCCGTACATTGAAAACGCACTAGCATTGAGACGTCGTACAGTTCATATTGTTATGCCCCTTGAATTTGGGGGCGATGAAAATGACATCACTTTGACTTTTCAATTTGCAACATAGGACATGTTTGATTTTTATCACAACACACTCTAAAATCACTTAAATAAAATAAGGTTTAAACTGAAAACTTACATTTTCATATTATTCTGAATATGCGTTTCTTTTTTTGTTGAGTATACAATATTTTGGCTCAGATTGTAATCTTAATAGTCAGAGAGTAGGGAGAGCTGAGGCATCCAAACAACTTTTTTCCTAAAGATTGCCTTACCATGCGTGGTTTTATTTGATTCATATTTATTTTTAAAACTAAATATGAAATGTTACTGAGGTCAGCCAAGTCTAGTAAATCATGATTTCGAAACAATGTAAGGTCTTTTGAATTAATACAATCATGTTGTTTTGTTTCAGTTTACAAAATGCCTCAAAGGTTCATAAAAGTTTATTCAAAATTCAAGGGTCTGGGGCAGACGTCATATATTCTCTTGTGAGACATTCTGTGAAAGCTACACAAAATAAAAACACAAAATAATTCATGTAGGTTCACAACTTCAGGTAATAATAAAAAAAATTCCAAGAAACTAAGATAGATTCACTGGTAAACAACATAGAAATTAATCCTGACATTCAAAACTTATATTTGAGATTCGACTGTAAATTCTTTACACCATCAATAGTTAGGCAACACATAATCAACTTGTTTCACTCAAATATTACTCATAATTTTGTTAAATTTAACATTAAACAGACTTTCAAACAGCCTTGTGGACTCTAAATCTAAAAACAGCATCAACCACGGGTTGCAAGTACAGCACAAACAAAAACAACTATGATTTGCATAACAAAATGATTGCATAGCAAACTGTAAACAAAATAATCAAACATTCAGACAACTGCTATATAACAAGAAGTTTCGTTGATAAATTTGAGTGCATGGACCTCGTGCAGACTACCGGATATGTCCTTATACAAAAGTAAATGAAAGTAAATAAAGATGGACATAAAATTTCTGGATTGATCGGGTGTGGTAACATTACACATGTATGAGGTCACATTTTGTACCAAAAGCACATACTAAGCCAAGGCCTAATTTTCCTCCTATGAATTTACCACTGACTGCAGTAAGACCAAAATATGTTTAATATCTGAGACCATTTTTTTAGTAAATCATTGTGTACATTAAAATTCTAAAAGGTATAGGTAAGATTTTAGAAACACTTGCATTTATGATCATAATTTAGTTCTTTTGTAATACTCAAGTATGTTCATCAGTCATTAAGCTACTAGGTCTTAACAATTAGCTAAAAACTGACAAAACTGACTTAGTAACCATGAAAAAAACCCAGAACATTTCATGTGGAGACATTTTTAAATGTCTTATTTTAAGCTGTAGGCAGAACACGTGTGTCTAAACACAATGGAGATCTCAGTCTAGTTGAACAAGTTGTGGAAGAAATAAAAAGTAATTATTTTTATTAAATAAATATATTGTAAAAAATTCCAGTTAATATAACATTAGGATGGAATCCACATTTTTTTCTGTTTTTTTTTTTTTTTTTTTTTTGTTCTTTGGAGTTGGGTGTGTGTGTAGATTAACCAAATTATGCATGCCAAACAAGACAAGTATTGATTCTGGATTTGTCCCGTATTATATACAGGTCCATGTTTGCCCTGCTCATGATTTGTATTTTATGAATGGATTTTTGAGCTTGAATACAGTTTGTTATCTCCATATATTTCCTTTTTACTTAGACAGAGGTGAGCAACTGACCAATTCGACCAGTGCCTCATTAACTCCTATTAATCTTAGAGACTTCACTGAAGTCAATAGTATTATGTTTATGAATGGTTTCATTAAACTTTCAGACTTTGCAAAATCATTTATTAGAAACAATTCTTGTATCTTTAAGTCACCTGAGTTTTTCATTTCATTCATATAGCACAATCTTGGTATTATAAATTTAACACCTATGATTCTTTTTTTACTTCGATTTTTTATGTACACAGATTGTTGAACACCCAAAGACACCCTCCAAGAAGACAAGACAAAGAAAATCTTCAAGTCGTTTGCAGTCATGCTGTGATCCAGACTGTGTAAAGGAGTTCAGAAAGGAGAATCAACTGCTTAATCACCTAGCTGTTGGTAATCATGTTTATGACAGTGAAATGACTGACAACATACCGGACACTTCAAAGAGAATGTGGGAAGAAGTATGCACCAAAATCAGATCTATACTAAAGCAACGGAAGAAAAGAACAAGATTTTCAAGTAAAGTGAAAAAGTATTTGTTTGAGATTGATGATGTAGGAGAGAAAACCGGTTGAAAAGCTAATCCGTACACTGTAAGCAGACAGATGCGATCGGAAAAAGACTTCGATGGGAAAAGACTTTTTAGCCCAGAAGAATGGTTGACACATCAACAAATTAGAGTTATTTTTGCTGGTTTTGTTTTGAAAAAAAACAAAGAATGTTAAACTGTACTTCCCAAGCAAATTAAGCGCTTGAAATTAGAGGAGGTCAATGATGAGCAAGATGTCAAGATGTCGAGGCACTGGAAAATATCATAAGTAGTCTTCAAGCAGCAGAACAGTTTGACAGTGTCCAAGCAATAGCCAATGAACTTACAGAATAAATGGCTGTCACTGAAATTCATTGAGGTCAATATTTTTATACCGGTAGTTTTTCTTATAATATTTATATAAATATTACCTGTCCTCAGATCTGTATTCCCCATATAATTACATTTAATTCAAAGACATCTATTCTTGTTGGGATCGATGAACTTCTATGGTTTCCACAAGCTATTATTTTGTTGACATCTTATTTCATTGGTATACTGTGTATTTTTCAATAGAATGAAAGTACATCTTTTCCGGATTTTTTTAAATTTGTTATCAAACATGATATATGTACTGGGGTAAAATGATTTTTTCAGAATTTTAATGTAGAATTTTGAAAGTTTTTTTTTCTTTCTCTATAAACCCTCCATTACAGTTTTTATAGATTTACAGTCATATTACATATAATATTACGGGTACTTGAATTTATTACATAGTGGTTAAGTAAATCCATTCACTTTCAAATTATGTTGTCTTAGAGGACACAAACAATACAAGTAGTTTTATGGTATAAAAATTGCATCATTTTTTTTAGCAATTATGGCTATGTGCCTCAAAGGATTATTGGAAGTTTAAAAATTTTTAAATGTGGTTTCAAAAGTAGATTTCAACCAGATGTCCTCCAAAGTTCCAAACATACATGTCTATGAAGCTCGTAATTTCATCCATCATCAAACTCTCCTTCAACTATACTTACTGAAGATATTTGTTATTAGAAGTACATGTTTATACAGATGTGTACATTATCTTGTAATTGAATAATTTTTATGCGCCTGGATCCATAGATACAGGTCGTATATTGTTTTTGTCCTTCTGTCTGATTATCTATTTATCTGCTTTTTTGTTGTCAACTTTAACCTTTGCCATAATTTTTGAACCGTAAGAGCTAGAGAGTTCATATTTGGTATTAAGTTCTTTCAATTGACACCACTGTCAATGACCTTGTGACCTTGACTTTTACCTACATGTTAAAAAATAGCTTTTTAGAACTTTGTTGCCAATGGGTGAATAGTGTTTCAAAAACACATCTTCTTTTTATTGAATCATCTTTAAAAATAGTAGTGAAGTTAATTCCCACCCAACCCTTTGACGTTTGAAAATGAATTGTATGAATGATGAGAATGGTATATCAGTGTAATCTTTTCAGAATGTTGTAATTGAGGCAAAATTAATATTTTTTATACTAGTTGTAGATTATAATGTTTATTCTACAAAAAAGGTAATAAATATTTAGATTTGTTGCATTAAAGAACTAGGTCTAATATGGGCTGAAATTGGCCTTGTTGATTTGAAAATTGGCGAAAGTTTATTTTCAACATAACTTATATTTTATTATCTGACAAATTCCAATTTTTGGTAAAAACACTATATAACGACCTTTCAAGGAACAAAGAAAATTTTTCTCTCTTGACTGTGTACATCAGGTGTTATGACTCTTAGAAATAAGGCAAACAAAATCTATTTTTAGAACATCTTGGGATAATCGGAGTTGTCTCTCGTTGAAAGTTTAACAAATTTAACGGTTTTATAATGGAAATGATTAACACTGTTTATATGTGTATAAATGCACCATATCTTTTCCCAGAAATTTGTAATAAAGTAAAGCCATAAAGGTATTTTTTATGTATTTTTTAAACATAATGACCATTTCCCAAAGACAAACTTAGATGGCGCTCATTTACTCTATTCTTATCACCAGATTTTGACCAAATTTACAGAAAAGTCTTACAATACCTTGAAATGAATGAATATGATAATGGGTAGTGGAATTGAGAACCTAACATGAATAGCTCTCTGTCTGCCTTCTTTACTCATGGACTTTTTCTTTAAAGTTGCAAATGATTTCCATTTCTGGTATTATGAGGAATACATAAAAGTCGTATTATTGTATGACGTCACAGTAAACTTTTTTTCCGAATAAATTAGGCCCCGCCTCCTTTTTTCAGCCTTAACAATGCTGCGCGTCACGGAAGGTTTACAATTTCTTCATATTTTAGAAATCTTTTATTTGCATAATTTGCAATGAAATTTGGTCCGAAAATATATACTAATCCAGACATCCTTTTTTGTTTGTATATCTCATTCTATCCTTACGATCAACTGCTATTAACATATAGCAATAACCACTGTAGTTTTATACAACCTTTTATTAAGCATTGAATTAATATTTTGGGATGTCTTCGGTCCTATAAAACACCTGGCCGTGCCGACAATTTGAATACCGCGCGTTAGCGCGGTACGATAATTTGTCGACAAGGCCAGGTGTGTTATAGGACCGAAGACATCCCAAAATATCAATTCAATGCTTATATTTACATTTTTTATTTTCTCCTATACATAATTGTTATTTCAGTAATCTTGAATGTGATTTTAGCGCCCTTCAAAACTGGTGTGCTTTATAGACGTAAGAGCCGGTTGTGACGCTTGTGACGTCGTAAAGTTGAATAACGTAAATGAACATTGCGAGGAGAAAAGTGACACATTAATTTTAAATGCACAATGGTTGTATTTTTACGATAATTCAACAGGGTTATTTTTTTTATTTAATTTGTGTAAAACAATGTTCATTTTGGTGTTCATAAAGTATTGAAAATGCATAAAGTTCCTACTGTGTATTCTAACGCGCGGTGACAAGGTTTGGCGTGTGTTATAGAGATTTGAACGTCATGGATTTCTAATGGATTTTATAAAGAAAATTACGCTGAATGTAAATATAAAACATTAGGTTCATATACATATGAGCTAGTGTTACCATCTGCAGGTAGGTACGTCCCAAATACATTCATCCTCACAGTGCTTGATTTTAGCTCGACTCCAGTAATCCGCTTAGATGAATAATCTGATAGTTCGTCCTTCATTATTGAAGATAACCATAAAAACATCTCGTATGTTTTTATGTTTTGCTGTGATTGCAAAAGTAGCTGATGAGTCAAATAGTTGCATTGAACGTCCTTCTAAAAGAGTGTCAACAGAGGCTGCTCTCTCTATACACTTTGTATGTTGTAATTCTGCCAGGTTTTTGATCATTTCCTGGTACTGGTTTGCCCCAGTCTTCACGCTTAAGTGCCAGGCACGGGATCAAGAGTGCTAGATTTTTTCCATTTTGTACGTTCTATATGGAACAGCAGTTCAACAGCTTCGTGAACACTCTTTGTATCGTTTTTTCTTACCACCTCTGGAACGTGTACCACTTACTAACTCGCCGTATAGAATTTGCTTTTGGATGCGTGAATCTTCAATTTTACGAACGTGTCCAGGCCAACGGAACTTTACGGTAGCACGGTATCGAAGATGTACATATTTGCCCGGTTTAGAACCTCGTCTTGGATCTAGTCTTACCCTCTTTTGATGCCCAACATTTTCCGGACACAAATTGTGTGGTAGTGGTTTTAGTTTCTAGATGTGTTTAGTACACAGTCCAGATCTCACGTGCATAAAGTAAAGTTGTCAATACAACTGCTCTGTACACACTTAGCATTGTTGTTGTGGTAATGCCTCGTCTGCCCCATACTGTTTTGTTTAGGCGACCGAAAGACGAGAGCAGAGGAAATTGTGCAACCAAGGTGTGTAAACTTTAACACAGGGTTGAGGCACTCGGATTCGATGTAGTTGTTAGGCAGAGTGTGAGACCGGTTTGGTGCCGGTTAGAACATGACCACAGTTTTCTCAGAACTTATTGTCAAACCAAAGTTGTTACAAGCCTCCAAAAACCTGATCAGACCTGTTTGCATGTCAGCCTCTGTTGATGCATTAAGGGCGCAATCTTCTGCAAACAAAAAGTCCCTCAGCCTTGCTGTTCGTTCTCAGACGTTGCAGATTGAGGACTCCTCTATCCGTACGGTATCTGATGTCAATGCTTGGATAATTTTCCGAGAAGGTATTTTTTAGCATAGCTGTGAACCTGAAGCCGAACAACGTTGGGACAAGAATACAACCTTGCTTGACACCATTTGTGTCATCAAAAAGAGCAGATTGGTTGTCATCATCAAGAACGTGGGCCTGCATGCTATCATGAATTTGACGCACTATATCGATGGATCGTGGTGGACACCCACATTTCTCCATTAGTAACCACAAGCCTGTTTTGTATATAGTTCAAAAGCTTTTGTGAAGTCTACGAACGTTGTGTATAAGCAGCTACTCTGTTCCTTGCATTTTTCCGGCAGTTGTTTGGCAGCAAAACTTGCTCCGTAACCACAAAGAGCCATTTGTTAGCGTCGAAACATATGTGAAAGGTAAGTCAGTTGTCAGGGATTATTGAAATGTATGATTAATTATTTAGTATTTTTTTTACGCTGGGGAATGTATAAAATACAAGCAAATTCCCGAAGTGAGCGACAAATAATCGTCGGCGTAAATCGAAGGTTTTCAAAACGCTTGGATCTGTAGCTCTCTGCTTTATCTGTCTGAATTTTCTCGAGCAGAGAGCTACAGTTCTGCAGCTATATACGTTGACATCTTCCTTGACAACTGCTGAAAGTTCTTATGAATAGAGTCTAAATTAGTAGAACCCGTATGCTTAGTCTTAAACCTGTGTTCTGAAAAAAAATCTAGTATATCACAGTTAATAATTGTTTAAGTAAGTATAATTTAATAAAGATGCTAGACACAAGGTTAATGACATTGCACCTCTGACATCCCAATCTTAAACACTACAATGGTTTCTAGAAATAAAGAGTCAAAAATAGATTTACGCTCATTGTCTGTGAAAAAATATGAATAAACTTAGCTAGATTCCTTATTCGTTGTATACTTTCTGAAAATTTTAAAGGACAAAAAAGGACTCTCTAGCCAAAATGCTCACCTGAGCTAAATGGAATACACAGGTGATTTCTTTAAATCTCATTACGGTACATTATACAATTATTAAGATTTTAAAATACATGAAATGAAGAACTGAATTAAATTTCAAAAACAAAAGTTATCAATAGTTCAATACTTAAAGATCTTACTAATATAGTATTTTTTTGTTCATTTATGAAATAAATAATCCGTTGAAAAAGGTTTTATCACACTGTCGAGATTTGTCTTCATTTCGTGCATTTTAAAATTTTGCATCTCCTGTTACGAAATGTGGAATGATATTTTCTTTTAATCAATATTATTGAGTACTAGAGGCATTGTGTTTTTAATAAATTCTGATTTCGGCATTTTGTTCGGTTCACAAGTATATAAAATCAACTCCAGTCGAAGACGGCGAAACAAATACATGTGATTTGATATTTCAGGGGTTTCAAACGTCGTTTCAAATTAGCATTTCGCAATGGTCCATTCAATGACCCCTATGAATAAATCATGCAGCTAAATAGAACAAATGCCGTTGTAGAATTTAATAATAATAAAAAAAAACAGTGCCGAAGAATTGACAAAATTTTTAATTATTTTCGCAAAATTTTCTCATTGTTTCTATGTACTAATAATCATGCTGAATTCTTTGGGAGATATAAAACCACTGAGAAGCAAAACATCCTGCTTGTCTTTTATGTTAGCTTCTAATATTTATAATGAGTCAAACATCCAAATATGAAACAAATGGAAAAAGTCATAAAGAGAGAATATGGTAAGAATTTTAACCAATGGTAGCCATTTTTCGATTTTCAATATTTGCGGGGATAGAAAAAAGCATGTAAATGTATAGATGTTCTATTGCATTTAAACGCGCGTTGGTCAAATAGCATAAATAAAAATTAATCAATATAGGTCAATATAGGTCGAAACACTGGCATATATCAATTAGATAACTTTGTTGGAAAGGAACCATTTTGCAACAAGGACTCAGTTTTCTTTCTTTTATAGGCTATACATATAAAAAATGGCCCCAAGGTCTCTTTTTCTACGACAAATGATTTATTATTGACCCCATGTAATAGGGTCAGAAAACGAAACAAACCAATAAATATATCAAATCTCTTTACAACCCATTCAGTTAAGCTTGGATGAAATAATGTAACCAGCTGATGTGTGTGTGTATTTGTGTTTGTGTGTGTGTGTGTGATTATAGTTATATTTCAGTGAACGTCATACACTGCGATATTATCCATAATTTAACATTGCATTTTAAAATTGTCAAATGAAGCATTAACCCAACCCCCCTCGATGTTCAATTGCGCAGGTTGTAAAATGACCCTGAAGCATTATAAAAAGCTCATGAAGCTTCATAACAAATAAGTACATATTCCTTCTACACTTTTTTCTAAGTTGAATAATTTCCAAAAAAAATTTTCGATGCATTTGTCTAACCTTGTATGAGTATGTGCTCGTTTGTTTTGGTGCGCTACGATAGTCTCCTTGAGTCGTTTTTCAAAGGCTTGGTATTCCACAGTGTAAGGCGTTGCTTTTCCTTCTATCACCTTAATAATAGATGTATTAACCTATCACTTTATATTTATTGAATGGAAATAATTTTTTTTTCAACTTACTACTATCAAATATATTAATTTTGTTTTAATTTTTCTTCATAATTTTAGGGAAATTAAGAAAGATATATTACCCGTTCATATATATTTTTGTATGAAACAACTTTTAACTTCAATCATACATACCTCTTTTAAACTAACTTTTAAAAGGTTATTGCTTCTCATTTTATGCCACTCCTTAAAAAGTCTTTTTTCAAGTCGAGTAGTTATCACTTGTTTCTCTCTCTCTCTTCTGATCAGGTCCCACTTATTGCTTAAGAACATAACACTCTCTGGATCAAAGCAGGGCATTTCATGACTACTTTCACCAATTCTCCTTATCAGACCCAAAAACTAAAAGGGCAAATTATGAAATTTATCAGTGTTAAATATTTTTAATATCACAAGAAAACCAAAATAAATTGAAGTAACTCTTGATGGCTCGAACTTCGATCTCTCGAAGTTCTTGATAGCTCGAAGTGAGTCTCCGGTCCCGATTTTTTTCCATTATATAACTAAGCAAATTTACTCTTGATTTCTCGAACTCTTGATCTCTCGAAACCCTTGATCCCTCGAAGTCAAAATGCAGTCCCGCTGTGCATATTCCATTGAAATTTACCCTTGAAACCTCGAAGTGACTATGTGTTTACAAACCCAGTTACATAATATTAGCAACTTTACCTGGACATTTAATGACCCCAGGCAGAAGACGTAGGTCCCGTGAAACGGGATGTTTATTCATGTGACACTTACTCTGCAAGGTGATGATTGATTTATAATTAATCTTACGGTGCCTATATGCCATTAGAATAATGATCATCGTCTGTATTACGATAATTTAGAAACGCAGTGTCGCTGAGGAATTGTAATGGCAGATTACGAGACGAAACACTTGATGAATTCTTTATTTTATTTCGAATCAGTTTTAAAGTTTAACGAGATATGAAAATTCAGAACTAGCCTCGCTGTCAATTTGACGACTATAATTGGACAAATACGTACAGAAATTCGTTCAATACACATGTTTGGAAAAGTCACAATGCTATCTACCAAGCCACGCTGTTAAAATGCCGTCTTCATATAACGAACGCGTAGAATGATGTCCGTATGATAAAAAGAATTAATAAATGTACACGTACTGACGATTTACATTATTTTCTTTACTCAGTTTAATGAATAGTCATCTAAAATACGAAAATATATCGTTATTTTTTAAAAACCACGTGTAAAACGTAAGGGCTTCATGAAAATTATTACATCCGGTAAAACTAATTTTAAAACCTGTCAAATAAACCCGGAAAAATCCGGACTCTTGAAAACTCGAACTCTTGATCTTTCGAAGTTTTTCCTCGGTCCCGCGGACTTCGAGGTTTTGAGAGTTACCTGTAGTTTCAATTGTAACGGGGACAGTTACAGATGTTCCCCAAAAACTTTTCTATAATTTGCTCAGTATCGAAGTATTTCATAAAAGAATTATACAAGCTACAACAATATCAACTATATGTCACTCAACGCATTACATGTGCACGCACGCGCATGCACATGCAAGATGATTATGGCATAATGTCTAAACCATTTACATATTCTTATATCAAGAGAATAAAAAAGAAATCATAAAAATACTAATGGTACCGTTTAACAAATAATTTTGTCATTTTACGCATTGTGCAAGTGCATGTAGTTCCAATCAATTTTGACATTAGCATCCAGAAGAGATCCATTATACCTATTCATATTCTAAATATCATCCTGTTTTGTTGAGAACCAAGAAAGTTAAGGGCATTTAAATTTTCAGCCAATCATATTGCAGCACACGTGAATGTGCATGCTTTAGTGATAATTCATAATATATCATGCTGTGGACCTACCTAATGTGTGACTATGTTCAAAATTTCAATGCATTATGACAAAAAACAAGAAAGATATTGAAACTTCACTTTCAGCTTATCAGAGCACGAGAAATCTTCCAACTTTGACCATGTCATCTTGTTTATACTACTAATATATCCTTACATTATGAGTTTCTAAATATTCCATAAAAGATATATATCCATGATATTTGTCATTTCACGTGTTGCATGTGCGCACTCTTGGAAGCATGTGCGCGTAAAATGACCTTTGTTCGGCAAATCTACATAACATGCTTACTGACCCTAAAAAGGTTTCACCTAAGTCGGATGTGTAGTTTACAAGATCGCTCGTGGAAGAAGAAAAATAATAACTAGATACGATCTCGTTGCGAGCAACGAATGGGTCTGCCGTCCGATTCTTGATGAGATGATACTGGATTTTGATTGCGATTTTCCATTAAAATGACAATATTGTTAAGAAAACGATTTTGCTGCCGTAATGCTTTTTAAAGAAAATATTGAAAATTTAATAGTCAAATTCGAATTTTGGCCCCTCTTCGTCCCTTTTCCTTCAAACTTCTGTAACTTCTCACCCTTTTAAACACTTTTTGTTCAACAAGTTTTCAAAATTTGTTTTTCGTTTTCGAGTTATTTGCAAAAAAAAAAAAAAAAAAAAAAAAAAAAAAAAAAATTAAAAAAAAAAAAAGGGAAAGAAAAAAAAAGAAATATTTAGGGGCCAACCCTTCAACTTCTTAATGGGAACGTTAAGCAAAAATGAAAGGTTGCATATTGTTCAGAACATTATTTGGAACAAATTTTGATCAATATTACTTGTCAAAATATTTCCCACTTTCGAGATATAAAGCGTTAAGGAGTTGAAGGCTTGGCCCCTAAATACTTCTTTTGCAAATAACTCGAAAACGAAAAAGAATCTCTGAACACTTGTTGAACAAAAAGTGTACAAAATCCTGGGGGCTTTAAGGTACAATGCAGAAAAAAGGACAGAGCACTCGAATTAGAGCCGAGAAGAGCTAAAAGTCTTTCATTAATAACTCTATATCAGTCAATATTTTGTTAAACATTAAAAGTAAAAATGTTTATCTCAACAATCTAAAACTATACATTATAATTTTCTTGTCGTAGGATACATACTTAGGGGCCACAAGGGCCAGAAATCTTAATCTTTGACACTTTATATCTGAAAATAAAGAAATGTTTTTATAATTAATATTGAACAAAAGATTTTCAACATAATGTTCTGAACAATATGCAACCTTTTATTTCTCGCTAAACGTCCCCATTCAGGAGTTGAAGGGTTGGCCCCGATATATTTCTTTTGCAAATAATTAAAAAACGATAAACAATCTCTGATCAAATCATGAGATCTTTTGATAAAGAAAAGGGCTGGCCCCTTATATAAGTGTCCAGGAGGGGCCAGAATTCAAATTCAGGACTATTTTATGTTCAATATTTTATTTAAATGATTAAGCAGCAAAATGGTTTTTCTTTAACAAAATTATCATTAAAAAAATCTCAATCAAAATCTCATCTGATTTCATCAAGAATCAGAATGAGGAGTTGAAGGGTTGGCCCCGATATATTTTTTTGCAGAACTCGAAAACGATAAACAATTTCTGAACACTTGTTGAACAAAAAATGTTCAAAATCATGAGGTCTTTAAGATGATTTGAAAAGAAAAGGGCTAGCCCCTTATATCAGAGGCCAAGAGGGGCCGAAATTCAAATTCATTACTTTTTTATGTTCAATATTTTATTTAAATGATTAAGCAGCAAAATGGTTTTTCTATAACAAAATTATCATTAAAAAATATCTCAATCAAAATCTCATATCTTATCAAGAATCGGACGGAAGACCCACTCGTTGCTCGCAACAAGATCTCATCTAGTTAAGGTCTTCCGTCTTCAGCGGAAGACCTTCTTGTTATTCGTTTGTTACTTTTCCACTGTTATTCTTATTATTTTTTTCTTAACGATTTTATGCACGCGATTTCTCGGAAACAGCTAGTGAGATTTTTATGGAATTTTCAGGTTTGATAGCACATTAAACCAGAAGTCTCTTTCTATACTGAAGATCTACTGGTTTGTACTTATACCAAAGGAAGAGAAAAGTGCTTAAGCAGTTGGGAATTGAAACTTAACAACAGCAATAAATAGAATAATGATCCTTGATAAAGTCTCTTTATGTTCTTAGTGTAGTCGACTCGTGTGACAAGTTATATTGAAATCAGACTTAAACTGTTGGAGTAACAATTTTACAGACATTTCTATTTTTAGTAACCACGGCAACACCGTTCATCGAAATCAGAAACAGATATATAATATTATGGATCTTAGTGTAGTCTACTTGTGTGCCAAGTTATATTGAAATCAGACCAAAACTGTAGGAGAAGTAGCATTTTGAAACAATTTTACAGAAATTTCTATTTTTAGTAACCACTGCAACAACATTCATCGAAATCAAAAACCGATTTACAGAATTATATATCTAAGTGTAATCTACTTGTGTGCCAAGTTATGTTGAAATCAGACCAAACCTGTAGGAGGAGTAGCATTATGAAACAATTTTACAGAAATTTCTATTTTAAGCAACCATGGCAACAACTTTCATTGAAATCAAAAACCGATGGACAGAATTTTGTATCTTAATGCAGTCTACTTGTGTGCCAAGTTATATTGAAATCAGACCGAAACTGTAGGAGGAGTAGCATTTTGAAAGAATTTCACAGAAATTTCTATTTTTAGTTACCACAGCAACACCGTTTATCGAAATCAAAAACCGATATACATGTCAAGTGGTATTGAAATCAGATCAAACTGTAGGAGGAGTAGCATTTTAGAGGAATTTAAAAGAAATTTCTATTTTTAGTTACCCCGGCAACACCATTTATCGAAATCAAAAACCGATACACAGAATTATGTATCTTTGTGTAGTTGTAACGGAAATAGATAATTAAGGATATGGGACAGGGTGTTCCGAAAGGACCCTGAGTTCGTAAAACCCCGATTTCCCAGACATTCCGAGTGGGCTTGTCACGTGGTTTTATTAGAGTATATATAAGGCCTCGAGACTTGATAGAGCCAGTTACTGATAGAGTGCCAGCGGTGAAGTGCCGTATACACAGGGGTGATAAGGAAGCATACAAAATATTCTACCTTGACTAAATCAGTGCTACATTATGACGTCATAGTAAGCGAGATGACGTCAATTTTAAAACACAAGTTTTCGTAGTATTTGTATTTAGAGATGTTATATAACTCTAGAAAATGAATAGTAACGTGTAAACATTAACAAAAATAAAATGTTTTTATTTTGTTATGCTGTATCGGTCATTTTTATTAAAATCTACCAACGATGACGTCGTTTGTATACATCAAGTAACTTGGGAATTGATCATGTCGTGTAAAGAGAATTTGGCTACGACGGCTTATACAAAGATACGTGAAATGGACTTTAAAAGCAAATACCATTAATATTATGTAAAATTTATATGGATATCAGTTAATAAAACAGGTATGTTAATTTATTTTTATCAATGATATTCTCTTTCGAAGACAGTCGGCTATATACATATCCCGATCGGGTTTTCCTCTGTCATTTGTGACAAAAATAATGCAGCAGAACAACAATAAGCTGGATATTTCAAAACATAAGATTTGTACAGATGGAAAGTTTGCCGTCTGACAAACTTGGAAAGTGCTGCTAGAATCCCAAGTTAAGCATGATTTTACGAAAAATCTCGGTTGATATGTATAAAATTCAAAACACAGGGTAAGGTTTTGTGCGAATATATGGAATAATTATTTTACTGACAGGACAGTATGATTCTAGCAGCACTTTTTAGGCAAAATAGATGTTTTCAACTATATTATTTACTCCAAGAAATTATTAAACTCGGGGGTATTGTTGTTCTGTTAGCCTTTTTACTAAGGAAAATTTCGCTATAAATAGAAGTCACGTGATCCTGTGGCAGTGGTGCTCGTCTTTGTTTTAGACACACTTTTATTTTTATTCAGTAGTTCATAACAGTTGACGTTTATTAGCGGTTTTGGTAATTTATCAAACTATATTTTCTTTAAAAAGTCTAAATTTTCCGAGAAATGACTTATATGCTGCCTTAACATACCAGCGTAATCAAAGAGATAGACAACAGCGGTAAGTCTGTTCATAAGTCATTATTGCTTCGCGATGTGCAGAACAGTTTTATCTAGTATACGCAACAGTCTACGTGAGCGTTGCATAAACGGTCTTTCTGTGTTAATCTAAGAGTAACCTGTCGCTTCTGGGAGAAGCGACGTGCTGGCGCTTTGGTTGTTTCTTTGGGCGCTTCCTAAAGTCACTCCTGAGTTAAAAGCCCAATTGATAAAGAGGCGGTTTAATTAAATATTTCGTTTATTTGCGTGCTAGGGAAGCACCCGATATCTGTATATTTTGAATATGTAAATAAGTTTAAGTCAACAATCAAATTCCTCAGCAAAGTATCTGAGGGTGCACTAGACCCTGAGAAAAATCATATTATAGTATATGTGTTAGGCAAACACGTTACAGAAAATTGCCCCCATGTAGGGACTTGATTTGGTTGCTTGATTGAATTAAAAATAATAGATTAATATATTTCTCATGTTTCATTATTTGTAAAGTTTCGTTGCTTTAATAAAAAAATGTCGAGCTTAGATGAAGAAATAGCAAGGTTGGAAGCCAAAATTACACGTTTAGGAAGGAAGACGCTTAAGAATTCTGAAATATCTTCGGGCAATCATGATCAGAGAACGTCTACTCCAGCTAGAATAAGAACAACAACCGCAGCCCATAGAAGCGACTCTGGAATAATGACCCAAAGGCCTATAGAAGATGTTAATCAAGCTTCGGCTAGAATCCATAGTAGAGTTCTTCGTGAGACACCAAGAATTGACAATTTAGAACAAGAGCCCATTATAAGAAGCGACACATGTATCGACGCCACAGAGGACGAACCAGGTGTAACAGTCAGACTTCGGCGCTTTCTGGAAAATAATAAGACTAACAAAGCAAAACCAAATGAAGAGAATACGGTAAAGAAGCCTTCTAATTATATCAAACTAGCTACGTATGACGGGATTGAGTCATGGCTTGATTATAAATCACACTTTGAGGCGTGCTCTTCATTGAATGGTGTAGTGGCAAAGAAAAAGGTTTTTATTTAGCAGTCTCTCTTAGGGGACAAGCATAGGGAGTGCTTGGGAATTTAAGAAGAGATGATGGAAGGAACTATGATGAACTGATTAAGGCGCTTGAGGATCGTTTTGCCCCTGCAAACCAGACAGATATATACAGAGTTCAACTTCGAGAGCGTAGACAAGAAGCGACTGTGACACTTCCAGAATTAGGACAGTCCATCCGGAGGTTAACACATCTCGCCTATCCTACAGCACCAAACGACGTTCAGGAGACTTTATATAAGGAAGAATTTATCGATGCTTTGGTTGATACAGATATGCGTCTTAGAATTAAACAATCTATACCCCAGAGCTTGAACGATGCTATAAGGTTGTCAGAGCTGACTCCAGAAGATCGGAATACAAGTCACACTTGCGTGTAGTTACAGAAACAGATCACGATAATGCTCAGTTCAATCCAAGAACAATATCGATGAGCTGACCAAAACTCTTAGAGATTTGCAAAGTTCTGTTATGGAACTTAAGACAGAAATGCGTGAAATGAAGAGTAAGTCACCTAGCTCAATGAACTGGACGGATCGCAATGACAAGAAGCCACGGCAACCCCCAAGAACAATAAACTGCTACAATTGTCGTAAAGAAGGACACATAAGCAAACATTGTCCATCAAAGCAGCTAAATAAATCAACCAAGAAGTTTGGCAAAAACTCTAAAGTACCGGGTCCTGGTTCTGGTTCTGCTTAGACATTTAGAACACAACGTAAGCTGCAACCGATTGCTTATAATAGACCCAGTGAGGGTTGAATGTATCTCTCAGCTAAAATAGAAGATGTACACACAAAATTGTTGATCGATACAGGAGCAACCGTTACGCTCATTGCAAAGAATGTCTTCAGTGAAATTCAAAAGGTTTATCAAATTCTTGTTTTGGATAGTATGCACCAAGACAATGTCTGCTGGCACTTTTTGGCAAAGCTACATTAACATTAACAATCGGTTCGAGTAACTATGTGAGAACAGTAGTGGTCGCTGATATAACAGTGGATGGAATCCTGGGTCTGAATTTCATGAATGAGCAAAATTGCACGTTGGACGTCTCACAGAAAGTAATGTCAATAAATGGTGAACATAATTCTTTATTTCTTCAAGGTATGCTAGGATGCTATCAGGTGGTGGCTACAGAATCGTTCACTATTCCGCCAAGAAGTGTAATGATTGCGAGCTGTGATGTATGCGTCCCAGAGGGCAAGAACCTTCCAATTGGATACGGTGTTGTAGAGTCAAGGAATTGTTTGATAGATTCAAATAAAGGTTTAGTTGGCAGAACTCTGGTCAGCAATCATAATAAGGTTACAATACGAGTTATGAATCTATCGACCGATGCACAGACGATTTACAAGGGAACTTATATGGGACAGCTTAGCCCAGTGGTAAAGATATTAGAAGGAGAAAATAAAAATAGCAGTCTTAAAAGACCTTTTCCAAAAGAGCTGCAGGTCTTAAGTGAAAAGTCAAAAAACGTGCTTAAACCAAAAACAGAAGACCGAAGTAGATAAACTGTTATCCAGATATGCCTTTTCTGTTTGCTGGTTCAGATGATGGACTTGGCAGAACTAATGTTGTCAAGCATTGTATCGACATGGGAGATGCACGCCCAATAAAACATCCCCCAAGACGGTTACCGGTACATATGAGAGAAGAAGCGACGATATGCTTGAGAGAAATGTAATTGGACCTTCGTCTAGTCCGTGGGCCTCGGGTATCGTTCTAGTTAAGAAGAAAGATAGATCAACTCGATTTTGTATCGATTATAGGTGATTAAATGCCGTTACATTGAAAGATGCTTACCCTGTTCCGAGGATCGACGATATGTTAGATAGTCTAAGTGGCGCTTCGTGGTTCTCAACTCTCGACGTGGCTATGGGATAGTGGCAAGTAGAAATGGAGGCCAGTGACAAAATAAAGACTGCTTTTGCCACAAGAAAAGGATTGTATCAATTTAAAGTGATGCCCCTCGGTTTGTGCAACGCCGGAGCGACATTTGAAAGATTGATGGAGAAAGTCCTTGCAGGGTTGAATTGGAAAATATGTTTGATTTACTTGGACGATATCATCGTCATTAGTAAAACATTTGAGGGCATGGTGGAGAACCTGAGCAAAGTGTTCGACCGACTGGCAAATGCAGGGTTGGAACTGAAGACCAAGTAGTGTTCCTTGTTTTGCAAGTCTGTAGAATATCTCGGAGACATAATTTTCGAGAAGGGTATTACTACGGATCAAAAAAATTGAGGCGATTAAGGAAATGACAGTGCCAGCCAATGTGAGTGAGCTACATTCATTCCTGGGTATATGTAGCTACTACAGGAAGTTTGTGAAAGACTTTGCGAGTATAGCAAAACCCCTTCACAAACAGACATAGGAAAGCAAATCCTTCGTTTGGAGTGAGGATTGCCAAAGTGCTTTCGAAAAGTTAAAAGATACACTGACAAGTGCTCCCCATCCTTGCCCATCCTGACTTTAGTAAGCCCTTCATATTGGACACGGACGAAAAGTAACTTTGTAATGGGAGCAGTATTATCACAAGTGCACGATGGTAAAGAACGTGTGATTTCTTTCGCCAGCAAGACTTTAACTAAGTCCGAAAGGCAATGCTGCCTGACAAGATAAGAATTACTATCGCATAAGCTCTTCTGGTCTCTGACCAGTAGAGCTAAAAATCTCGATACCCTATTTATTTTGATGACCTCACTTACGGTTCGAAGATTTTCGCAGTTTAGTGATTTTTAAGGGTAAGGTTGTCCGCTGATCTTCCATTAAACTGCTCATCACAGGAAGATGAAACTTTTAGGGAAGATAGAGATTTATAGATTTGCATTGTGTTTTTAACTTTTACTGGAAGTACTGGCGTTAACGTTCGGTATGGTCTGAAAAAAGTCATATTGAGAGTTTCAAAATTTCTAACACTTTCTGTATGATATCTTTTTACTTATGAATACTTTGTAAAAATACTTTGTAAAAATATATGAAACAAAATTTGTGCAGAATTAAGAGATCTTTCAAATGATATCTCGAAAAAAGGGCTGGACCCTGAATTAAGGGATGTAGAGGGACCAGAACATTTTTCCCGATATCTCAAAAAGTATTGAAAATTTGTAATACTTCAAAGAAGCAAATCTGTTAAAAATGACAGGTTTAATCTATTGGAGTCGTCAAAATACGTCGTCATTTCCGGCCAAAGCTGAAGTAGTTGGAAAACGCGTATTTTTACCGTTCTTGACAAGTCTTTTGGTATGTCTCATAAAATATGTAAAATAAAAATTAATTTTCCGTCCGTAGTCGCTACTTCCGGTTAAACCGGAAGTAGCAAAAAATAGCGTATTTTGCATTAATCAACAGAGTTTTAGTGGATTCAAATCATTTTTTGGCATTATTTCTCTTTTTTTTCAAATGAAAGTTACTTCCGGTCAAACAGGACGGAAGACCTACTCGTTGCTTTGCAATGAGCTTTGCTCTAGTTATTATTAGGGTCTGCTGTCTTCAGCGGAAGACCCTTCTATCATTTTATTTTGTTTTTTTTTTTTCATTTTTCTCACTATTTTTTTTCCTTACCGATTTTGTCCAGAGAATTTCTCGAAGATCGCTTAATCGATTCGACTAAATTTTTCAGATCTTATGTGTTTCTATCTGAAGTTTGTGCCGGCAATTCCATTTTGGAAAATTCACTTTCGGTTACAAGTTATTGCCCTTTGATCAAAATTTAGAGAACCTCATTGTCTGTGATGGAACTCAAAAACGGCTTGAGCTAGAAAGCTGAAATTTTAAGGGATTTGAAAGGACATTTTTCCCATGATTCACCTGGGTTTTCAAATTTTCCAAAAATGTGTAATATTGAAACCGCCTAGGGGTTGAAATTTAGGAAACGAATCAGGAGTGAATTTTCGAGACATTTTGTGTCATATCTTAAAAAGTATAGTCATTTTGTCAAAATGAACTGAACAATATTTGTGCAAAAAGACAAGATCTTTCAAATGATGTCATTTAAAAGGTGCTTACTCATCAAATGAGGGATAAAAGGGTCCAAAACAATTTCCATTATAACTCTGAAACAATCAATATTTTGTGATACATTATTGAAACAAAAATGTTCCTCTTAATGATCTTTAAGTATAAATTATACTGTTGATATCATATATTGCACATTTAATGGCAACAAGGGGTTAGTATTTTTTTCCTACACCGATTCTCTGTAACAATTCAGTGGATTTTAATTAACTTTTTTTTAAAAACATAACGGCAGCAAAATCAAACTTCTTAACAATATTATAATTGCAAAAAAAATCAATTAAAATCTCATCTCATCACGAATCGGACGGAAGACCCTTCTTCAACGGAAGACCCTTCTATTACTGTAAAAAGTTTCTTTTATTATTATTATTTTTCCTACACTGGCATCTCAGTAACGGTTCAATGGATCTTTATGAAACTTTCGGAGATGAAAGGGAACAATTTTGGCTCGATTTTTTTCATTTTTTTCTAATTTTACTTCCGGTCGTGTTATATGACGTAATTGGTAAAATTTTTGTCTGACCTACTTAGAGTATACTACGCAAAATAGAGATTTTTAAACATTCACGAGTGATTAAATGTGAACTTTACATGTGTAGCAAATTCTTGAAATTTTAATAGGGTGTTAATTTTTTTCAAATTTTAAAGTAATTTTTTTATTTCAAATTTTTTTGATGTCATCAAATAGATCTTGGCGAGCAACTTCCAAACATGTTTTAGCTTTGTATGTGAGTACAATGTTTAAAAAAAACATAAGCTCAGGTGAGTTAGAACACTAGAGTGCAAATGTACTCTTAGTACTTTCTTTTTAAAAAATCATACACTTGTATCTCTTTTATTTATTAATTGAATTTTTTACACCATCAAATTAAAAAGATCTTTTCAAGACCTTTCCAGCAGTTAATTTCTTTTTATTTTACGTGTAATAATAAAGAAACTTTGAGCCCAGGTAATTTAGGCTTTCATTTTGACAGGACAGGTCAAATCATTATCAACGACCCTTGCGGATAACGGTACTCTTTAGAACTCTTTGATCCTCGGTGGATATCTTTTGATATATGTAAAAGGTTATCTCTCGTTTATTTGTTGACAGATTTTTACACTTTTTAAATCATCGACTAGATTTTTTTGGGAGCTTTCCAACAGTATATTTTTCTGGGTTGTAAATACACTACTATAGAAACTATAAGCTTAGGGATTTTAGCATTTTGTTTTGAGAGAACATATCAAAATCATTATCAAGGACGCTTGCGGTTAGTAAAGATGACTGTACTCTTTTATCTTTGGCATGTGTCCTTTGATTTGAAAAAAGAATTATAGCACTGTGTAATTGAAAATTCTTGAAGGTCAAATAAAGTGAAATTTAAAAAATTTCAATCAAAAAAAAAAATTTTAATTACTTCCAAACGTAGAACAAAGATTATTAATGAATTTGAAAGATTAAAAACAGACCATGTCTTTGGAAGTCTTACAAAGGTCAAATAGTGTACAATTTAATCGATTTAAATAATAAAAAAAAAATAAATGGTTTCTAATTTTTTAAAAATATGGACTACATCTATATTTTAAAAGATCGATAACAGTATATTTTGTGTTTTAAAATCTCTAAAGGGTCAAAAGAGTGAAATTTAATTGATTCAAAATTTTCAAAAATTGAAATTACTTCCATATGTCAAAGCAAAGACTGTTCAGTTATTTTGAATGATCGAGGACATCAAACAGTGTGTTTTGATAGTATTAAAATGTCAAATAGAGAAAGACTGAATTTTTTTTGAAAATATTTAAATTGTTTCCAAATGTTAAAACAAAACACTATATATGTATTTTGACAGCTAGAGAATATCACACTACGTGTTTTAAAAAATAGAGGGAGATTTAAACGATTCAAATTTTTGAAAAAAAAAATTAAATCGCTTCCAAATGTAAAATCAAGTACTATATCTGTATTTTGACAGGTATATTTCTTTTTATTGTACGTATTGAATTTTACTTTCTATGAGGCTTAATCTACCAGGGTCGCCAAAATACGTCCGGCGACGTCACTTCCGGCCAAACCGGAAGTTGTCGGAAAACGTGTATTTTTGCCATTCTTGACAAGTTTAAGGCTAACATATGTCACTGGAAACCTAAGCTTAATTATCCGTCAGTCGACGTCACTTCCGGTCAAACTGGAAGTAGCAAAAACTGGCTTATTTTTGCGTTCATTAACATAAATTAAAAGGATTTAAACAAATTTTGGACGGTTTTTCTCAAATTTGTAAAGTTACTTCCGGTCAAACAGGACGGAAGACCTTCTTGACAAGCTTTGCTCTATTTAAGGTCTTCCGTTTCATACGGAAGACCTTATAGTGATTCTACTGTTTCTTTTTATTATTGAGGTCTTTCTTTTCAGACGGAAGACCTCATAGTGATTCCATCGCCGATATATGGATGGAATATTGCCGATTCGGCGTAAAACATTAATCAATCAATCATAGTGATTCCACTGTTTATTATTATTAGTAGTATTTCCCTTTTTGTTTTGACGATTTCTCAGAGATGCCTAGACGGATTTTCATGAAAGAATGGGTGGACTTAACGCCCTATTTTGGATCTTTTTGAGACTACTCTAACATGTTGAAAATAAAGTGAATCCAAAATATATTACAACCACTAGAAAGAGCGACGTATACATGGTTATTTTAGCTAGAACATATGTACAAAAGCAATGCCTTATTGCCATGAATCAAAATTGAAAAAGGATACATTAGTGTCGTCTTCCGGAATTTGACATGTACCTGGAGTGGTTTTTAGGTCGCGCTATCAATATTAATAGGAGGCGGGGCTATCGATCGGTGTCATTGTTGACATTTCTCTCTCTCTCCATCTCTCTCTCTAGAAATTCGAATACGTGTTTGGAATATTACAGCGATGTCATTATGAAAACAGCACCAAATATAGTGATTTACTTCTAGGTCAGGTTGAAGTAACTGTTTCCACGAGTACACTCGCAGGTGGACATCACGTGATGAATTGTAATATTTAACAGGTCAATCAAAGTCGTAACAATGGAAGCGAGAAGTTTGTTTGGAACATGTTTTTTGTTAAATTAAGTGTCAGCGCACGTTTGTCGGCTCTTCTCCTTTTAATATGACATTATTTTGTTCAATATACAACTACAGTTTTCGTAAGAACAGCCGACAAACATGCGCTGACTATGAATTTAGACGATGAAAAACGCGTGACCCTGATTATCTATTAATATTCAACTAATCTTCAGGCACCATGCCTTCGACATTTATTTAGTTTACCTCGAAAAGAGCATTTTAAATTCACATCCATACCATAAATACACAGTTAAGATATCGGGGGTTTATATGATCGAAAAAAATTAACATTTTATGGAACTTAAATTTGCAGCATTTTTTCTGGCTAGGTAAGTCCACCCATTCTTTTTAGGGATGATGAAGAAATAAAAAAAATTCAAATGCAGTTTTCGGTTTGTCACAGATTACTTCCGGTCGTCAGATCCCTAACAAAAAAAATACTACAGTTATCTATAGTTTACCATAGTTAACTATAGTACTAAAGTTAAAACCTTGGAACTTTGATTTACTGTAATGAAAACTTTGGGACTTTGATTTACCATGTGAAAACTTTGGAACTTTGATTTACTATAGTAATAACTTTGGAACTTTGATTTACTATAGTTAAAACCTTAGAACTTTGATTTACTATAGTGAAAACTTTGGAACTTTGAATAACTATGGTATACACTTTGGAACTTTAATTTACTATAGTAAAAACTTTGAAATTTGATTTACTATGATGAAAACTTTGGAACTTTGATTAAGTAATATAAAACCCTTTGAATTATGTTTTTTGCTTCCAATTCATTACATATGTTGAAATTTCAAGAATAAGATTCATTAAAAGTTTTAGAGAACGTTTTAAAAATCTGACCTGTCCCCTACAAGAACAAAGTACAAGTAATGAATTTTAATAGGAAAAGTGTCTCTTGCACCGATAAATAAGCAAAACTTATTATTATTTAGAGGGAAAAAATTACTATAAGATAAAACTTCCATCATTTAGAATCAAAATATTTGCTTCCTTAACTTCAGATAACATTTTTTTCTACTGTCAAATATAAATATTGCATTTAAATTACTTACATTGCATATCTGAATTAATATGAATAACAAAACCAGCCTAATCAAACCACAAACCACTATCATTCCCCTTAAAACAAACTAATAATCAAAAGAAAAATTTATAAATCGAAATACAAAAACTTTAATGCTTTGATTTACTATGGTAAAAACTTTGGAACTTTGATTAACTATAGTAATAACTTTGGAACTTTGATTTACTATGGCGAAAACTTTGGTATTTTGATTAACTATAGTAATAACTTTGGAACTTTGATTTACTATGGCGAAAACTTTGGAACTTTGAATAACTAAAGTAATAACTTTGGAACTTTGATTTACTATAGTAAAAACTTTGAAACTTTGATTTACTATGGTGAAAACTTTGGAACTTTGATTTACTATGGTGAAAACTTTGGAACTTTGATTTACTATTATAGTAATAACGTTGGAACTTTGATTTACGATGGAACTTTGATTTACTATGTGAAAACTTTGGAACTTTGATTAACTATAGTAAACTATAGTTTATTATAGTTTACTATAGTATTTTTTTTGTTAGGGATATGTCCGATTTCCGTTTTTTTTCAAAAAAAGTTTTTTCCTAGTCATATCTCAAAAACGGTAAGATATGAAGACACCAAATTTCTGAGTAATAGATCTTCATAAGTAGGCAAAACCATTTGGGTTAAAATCGTCCGCCGTCACTTCCGGTCGTTAAAGGAAGTGATCTAAAAAATCAAAAATTTCAACTTTCCTTTCATGATACTTTTTTTTTGCATCACATTATAGTATCTTATTTGTAGTTGCGAAATATATCAGTCCCACCGGAAACAAAAACGACAACTTCCAGTTTTAAGGAAAAAAAACTACATAATTTTAGTATTTTTCTTTCCCATAAATATTTTTTGATAAAGTATTTGTCATGATTTTAAGATATAATATTTAGACTACAAATGTCTACAGTAACTTCAAATATATTTTATAAAATTCACTTCCAATCGCGTAACTTCCTGTCCTCAAATTCAGAAGTTATCATAGCTAGATCTCGTAAACGATAAGAGATTCAGACACCAAACTCATACAAGTGGTAGATCTTCATGAGTAGGCAAAACAATTTGGATTAACATTGTCCTCCGTCACTTCCGGTTGTCACAGGAAGTGATCAAAGAAATCGAAAAATTAAACTTTTCTTTTATGAAACTTCCTTGGCATCAGATTATAGCATCTTAACTTCCTGTTATAAGAAAAAAAACATAATTTTAGTATTTTTCTTTCTCATAAACAATCATAATAAATTAAGTTTTCATAACGATTTTTGAATATGTCATTTAAACTGCAAATGTCAACAATAATGCCTAATAACTTTTTTAAAAATTCACTTCCGGTCCCGTAATTTCCTGTCCTCAAACTGAGAAGTTATCATAGCAAGATCTCGTAAACGTTAAGAGATTAAAACACCAAACTTATACAAGTGGTAGATTTTGATGAGTAAGTAAAATATTTTGGATAAACATTGTTCGCAGTCACTTCCGGTTGCTACAATGAAATCGAAAATTTCAATTTTTCTTTTTTGAAAATTTTTAGCATCACATAATAGCATCTTATTTGTAGTTTCGAAGTATGTCAGTCCCAGTTTTTAAAGACAAAAACTGCATATTCTGAGTATTTTGCTTTCCCATAAATATTGTTTTATTCATAAAGTATTGGTAATGAATTTTGAATATGTTATTTAGACTGCAAATGTCTACAGTAACCTCAAATGTCATTGTAAAATTCACTTCCGGTCGCGTAATTTCCTGACTTCAAAATGAGAAGTTTTCATAGCTTGATCTTGTAAATGGTAAGGGATTAAGACACCAATCTTATACAAGTGGTAGATCTTGATAATTAAGCAAATCCATTCGTAATAAGATTGTCCGCCGTCACTTTCGATCGTCACAGGAAGTGATCTAAGAAATCGAAAATTTCAACATTTCTTTCATGAAACATTTTAGCATCACATTATAGCATCTTATTTGTAGTTTCAAAATATATCAGTATAATCAAAAACAAAACCGAAAACTTCCTGTTATAAGAGAAAAACTACATAATTTGTGTATTTTTCTTTCCCATAATTTTTTTTTATTTATAAAGTATTTGTAATGATTTTAGATATGTAATTAATACTGCATATGTCTACAGTTATTTTAAAATATCTTTGTTAAATTCACTTCCGGTCGCGTGATTTCCTGTCCTCAAAATGAGAAGTTATTATACATGTAGCTAAATCTCGTAAACGGTAAGCGATTAAGACACCAAACATATAAAAGTAGTAGATCTTGCTTAGGTTGCAAATCCATTTGGGTTAAGGTTGTCCGCCGTCACTTCTGCTTGTCACAGGGAGTAATAAAAAAAATAAATTTTCTTTATGGAATCTCTTTTAGCATTACATTTTAGCTTCTGATTTGTAGTTTCGAAATATGTCAGTCCCACCGGAAACAAAACGACAACTTCCCGTTATGAGAGAAAAACTGCATAAATTGAGTATCATACTATCCCATAGATATCTTTTACAAAAATAGTATTTGGAATGATTATGTTATACATGTTATTCAGACTGCAAATCTCTAGAGTCACCTCAAATATCTTTTTTAAAATTTACTTCCGGTCACGTGATTTGTTGTCTTCAAAATGAGAAGTAAATAACATTATGAGATCTCTTAAACTGTAACACATTAAGACACTAAACTCATATGAATAATAAACCATGAAGATTGGGCAACAAATATAAGGTTACATGCGTCCGCCGTCACTTCTTGTCGTAACAGGAAGTGATAAAAAAAGTTGAAAATGATTTTAATGTTATTAAGACAATAATTGTCTAAAGTAACGTCGAGTATCTTGGTGAGTTACACTTCCGGCCGTTTGTTTTCTTGTAATCATTGTAAATATTATTTGCCTTTTTTAACACAGATAAAAGATCTTTCATACAGACAAATAAAGGTGAACGGAAGACCTTTTTATTGCTGTAGCAACAAGAGTTTCTTGTTATTTTTATTTTTTCCCCTTTTGAAATTTCTTTTTTGACGATTGTTGACGATTTCTCAGAGATGACCTCAGAGATTCTCATTAAATTTACAGGGATGATAGACAAAATCAAAATATCCTTCAAATGTAGTTTTCAGTTTTTTTTCAGAATTAACTTCCAGTCGTCAGATATGTCTGATTTCCGTTTTTCTCAAAAACGTTTGGTCCGAGTCATATCTCAGAAACGGTAAAAGATGAAGACACCAAACTTATGTGAGTAATAGATCTTGATAAGTAGGCAAAACCATTTGAGTTAGGATTGTCCGCCGTCACTTCCGATCTTCACAGGAAGTGATCAGAGAAATCGAAAATTTTAACTTTTCTTTTTTGAAACTTTTTTTGCATCACATTATTGCATCTAAATTGTAGTTTCGAAATATGTCAGTCTTACCGGAAACAAAAACGTCAACTTCCGGTTATAAAAGAAAAACTGCATAATTTGAGTATTTTCATATATTAAGTATTTGTAATGATTTTTTTATATGTTATCCAGACTGCAAATGTCTACAGTAACGTCAAAAATTCACTTCCTGTTGCTTGATTTCCTGTCCTCAAATCTAGAAGTTATCACAGCTAGATCTCCGAAACGGTAAGAGATTAAGACACTAAACTTATAGGAGTGGTAGATCTTGATAAGGAGGCAAATCCATTTGTAATAAGATTGTCCTCCGTCACTTCTGGTCTCACAGGAAGGGATCAAAAAATGAAACATTTCAATTTTTCTTTTTGGAATCTTCGTTCGCCTCATATTATTGCATCGTATTTGTTGTTTCAAAAAATGTTAGTCACATTAAAAACAAAAACGGCATATTCGCAGGGGTTATAAGGAAGCATACAAAATATTCTACGTTGACTAAATCAGTGCTGCATTATGATTGCTTAGAAGGCAAGATGATGTCATTTTAATAACAAAAGTTTTCTTAATATTGGCTTTTAGAGATGTAATCTAACTCTATAATGAATAGGAACGTGTAAACATTAACACAAACAGAATGTTTTTTTTTTGTTATGCTGTATCTTTCATTTGATTAAAATCTACGACCGTCGTGTAAAGAGAATTTGGCTATGACGGCATGAAATACGTAAAATGGAGTTTAACGGGAAATATCGTGAATATTTTGTGAAATTCATATGGAGTCTAGTTAATAAAACAGGTATGCTAATTTATTTTTATCGATTATATTCTCTTTCGAAGACAGTCATCTATATACGAATCCCGGTCGGCATTTCCTCTGTCAAATTGTAAAGAAAATGATGCAACAGAACAACAATAAGCCTTATGTTTCAAAACATAGGATTTGTGCAGATGAAAAGTTTGCCTCCCAAAATACTTGGAAAGTGCTGCTAGAATCCCGAATTAAGCATGGTTTTACGAAAAAAAAAAACTCGGTTCATATGCATAAAATTCAAAACATCGGGTAAGGTTCCGTGCGAATGTGGGGAAAAACTATTTTACTGACGGGACAGTGGGATGCTAGCAGCACTTTTTAGTCAAAAAAGATGTTTTTCAACAATATTATTTACTCAAAGAAATTATTTAAGTCCGGGGTATTATTGTTCTGTTAGCTTTTTTATTAAGGAAAATTTCGCTATTAATAGAAGGCACGTGATGCCGTGGTGGTGGTGTACGTCTTTGCATTAGACAGTTTCTGCAGTACATAATAATAGTTTACATTTATCAGCAGTTTGGTAAATCATTAAACTTGATTTTCTTGAAAAATTCTATATTTCCCGAGATATGACTTATATGCTTCCTTAACGTACCCGCGTTCTGGTTATCAGAGAAATACTGCATAAATTAGGGATCATACTATCCCATAAATATCGTTTATAGAAAGAGTATTTGAAATGATTTTAGGGTGTGTTATTAGACTGCAAACGGCTAGAATCACTACAAATATCTTTTAAAATTCAATTCTGGTCACGTGATTCCCTGTCCTCAAATTGAGAAGTTAATATTGCAAGATCTTGAAAATGGTAAAACATTATAAAAACTTGTAATGATAATAAACCTTGACGAGTTGGCAACATGTATAGGGATAAATGCCTCCACCGTCACTTCCGGTTGTCACAGGAAGTGTTTGAAATTTTTTTTTCTTTTTTCGTTTCGTTTTTTTTTGCATCCCATTATTGCATCTAATTAGTAGTTTTAGAATATTTCAGCCCCATCGAAAACAACAACAATCAAAAAAAAAAAAAAACAGCGACAACTTATGTTTATAAGAAATAAAACTACATCAAGGTCAAAAGCTCAAGGCCCTAGGAAAAGTATTAAAATTGCTTATATATGCCCTTTTCCCTAAATGGCCTTGACCTTTGACCTTGACCCTTGTTCAAGAGTTTAAAAAATATTTATTATATATATGTATTTAGCTTGATTTAGCTTCAAGTGTGAAACTCAAGTTTATAAGGGGTTTGTATGAACTTGACCTTTGACCTCGATAAATGATCTTGACCTGATCTTGGCCTTATATACATTTGATATTAATCGAATGAATCTTGGAAATAGCGATTTTTCTAATCAAATGAATTTCAACACAATTCAGTTAGGTTACATAGATCGCAGTTATCTCGCTTTGTATGATGCAGTATTGAGAAAATGCCCATGACTCACAAATGAAATTACGTCAACAAATTACATGTAATCTGCCTATAAGGGTGCACATGTACCAAATATGCACCCCAGGTCTACCCAGATTTTGGTTTGTTTTTCCGAGCAGGGTAAAACACCCATTATTCAGTAACTCAATCTATGCCCTAAAGAAAATTCACCAATTGATATCGGGTAATTTACCTTCCCTTTTAGAAACACACCTTCTAAGGCCTACAGTCGCCAGCGTGGTGCAGTGGTTAGAGCGTCTGTTCTAGAGTCACAAAGTAAGGAGTCAATATTTACGTCGCGGGTTCGAATCCCACTGCGCGACATGGAGACCGGTCCTTCGGATGAGACCGTCTAAACCGAGGTCCCGTGTCGCAGTAGGTGTTGGCACGAAAAAGATCCCTCCCTGCTCAATGGCCCTGAGTGCCGAGCATAGGACAAAATTTGCAGCTCTCCACCGGCAAGTGATGGCGTCTCCATATGAGTGAAAAATTCTCGAGAGGGACGTTAAACAATATACAATCAATCAATCAATCAATCTAAGACCTACGGCTTTTCAGTTGAATTTCCTCTGCAACTGACCACGTGTATTAGTTCAGAATTTACAACTCTGTGTATGCTTATTGTCATAGTAATACCTTTATGTTGCACATCATTTTTTTTCAGCAAGCAATCTGATTCACTGCAAACGTGTCCATAAATATTCTAATCATTTTTCTACATCAAATATCACATAGAGCAGGGGATATCTCACTTTTTAAACAAAGAACAAAGAATGTTATTGGCTACATACGGCCAAGAAATTTTACTATTTTTTAAACTTAATTTTTTATGCAAGTCCTTTCTGTTTTGTTAACAATAACATCAAAGCTAAAGCTTCCAATACTTTACGAACACCAAAATGTTCTTTGCTTGACACAATTTAATTTAAAAAAGATAACCCTGTTAAATTAACGTAAAACTACAACAAATGTGCATTTATAATTAATTTGTCACTTTTTTTCCTCGCAATGTTCGTTTGCGTTATTTAACTTTACGACGTCACAAATGTCACTAACGGCTCTTACGTCTATAAAACACAACAATTTTCAAGGGCGCTAAATTCACATCAAAGATTAGCGAAATAAAAAATTATGAAGAGGAAAAATTAAAGAATGTAAATATAAGTATTGAATTCATATTTTGGGATGTCTTCGGTCCAATAACACACCTGGCCGTGCCGACAATTATCATACCGCGCTAACGCGTGGTATTCAATTTGTCGGCAAGGCCAGGTCTGTTGTAGGACCGAAGACATCCCAAAGTGTTGGCTAAAAATCTCCGTCAAGTATTAAATTAGTGTCGGTTAGTGAGTGGGAACAGCAAACAATATTTTCTAATACAAGGATTATATAACTAGTCGAATGGCTATTTTTACAATATTAATATAATTCGAGTTTGAACGAATTGGAAATTTTTGACAAGCGGCTAGAAACCGCATTTGTATTTTAAGTCTAGCGATTTTCCAAGTTCTATTTACCCAAGTGGTAAAATTACCTTCTGGCCTTTGTTATTGCCAAGTGGCAGGTATTAGAAACTGGCTTTGGAGAAGTCAAGGGGTCAAGGTGGCGTTCTGACATTGTTTTAGTCAATCGGATGGAACTTTTTCCTGAACTATTTAAATCATATATTGCTAAAATTTAAAACCATGCAAGTGTACCCTATAGTGTGTGTGCGTGCGTGTGCGTGTGTGATTTTTTTTTTGCTTTTGATCTGTTTATTTTGTATTCATAATTGTCCACAAAAGACTTGGGCATTAACCTAGTCACGGCCAGGTTAAGTTCCAAGACAGTACCGTTGTCAGAAACCTTTAAAGTTTGGCACTAAAGATGGCTCGTTGTCATGAAAATACAGGTAAGGTTATGATAATATCTGTCCGTTATCATTAAAAACGTAAAAAAAATTATACACAATGCCTAAAATATGACGTTTTAGACCAATTTCGAGATTAAATTTTGGGGAACAGATACAACCTTCATTATTCCATACAAAGATAAAAAAAATATTAAAATATTTCTTTTATTTTAAAACATGAAGAAAAACTTAATTTTACATGTGTTAGGCCACTGACAGTTTATTCTTAAAGGTCAATTACGGTAAAAATAGATCTTAAAAATAATGTTTATAATTCATTAAAAGCTTTAAATGAAAGTTTATGGTGTGTTTGTTTAAAAAAAAATCCAGATATAGACGCAAAATACCTGTTCAAATATCGTTATTTATAGACATGGGCGATAGAGTTTTCGCTCTTTTTCATGACGTCATCAGAGACAATTGCTGCATAGGCACTATTCTATGAACATTCGATAACTGATTAAAATGAATAGTTTTAACGCTGAACCGTGTTATTGACGGTATATTCGAAGATATTCTTAATTTTACAGATTCAACCAATTATGTTTCAGCCCATTATGAAACAATCAGAATATGTTAGGCCTGTCTACATGGATATGTTATTGAAGTTAGAATCTCATCAACATGAAAATCGAAACCTTTAGGGCATTATTTGCATGTACATGTATGTAGAATACATTCTTTTGTTCGTTCGATTACTCCTTAATAAACTAGTAGACTCGATGAGAATTGATGGTCAGCTGTGAAACCATGTAAACAATTACATGTATTAGCAAATTTAAAAGTGATCAGCAAATATAAATCTGTGGCCGCGTGTGGTTGCTTCAAATCGTACCCCCCTCCCCATTTCAATCAAAATAATAGAAAAAAAAACCTTAATATTCAGCATGCGAACATATCTCATTTTTTAATAAAAAGGAGGCATTTAAATATTTTGAAATTAATTTCCGAAATCTAAATAAAACAAGAGAATCCTGCTATAGAAATTACGATGGCCGTTCAAAAATTAAGTGAACTGGTTGCACAGAAAAAAAATATTTGATGGCATAATCAGGCAAAATGCATAATCAGGCAAAATGTCACATTTAATATAAACGGTTCTTTACCTATATGGTCTTCAAAATTTTATATCAAAATGTTGTAAATTGATATCATTTTTTTGTGATTTATCAGGACATATCATAAAGTCACGGAGTAGCAAAATCTTCGTCGTCAGAGCATTATGAAAAAAATATAATAGCTTTCATTTTCTCAACATTTTCCGAAGAGTTCCGGTTAAACTTTAGTTACCTTATCTACTCAACATCCGTACACTATAAACAAGTAAAGCATATTCCTTATATTTTGTTTTAATACCAAAATCTGCAGGTACATATTTCTGAGATATAGTGTGACATTGGTCACTCTATTAATTTTCACAGTCCGGATAAAGTTTTCGCACATGCGCATGAAATATGGATCAATATCCCTCCCTCTTTTTTAAATAAAAAAACTGTAAGAGCGTAAAATATCTCAAAAATATAAAACTTCCCTGTCAATTACATCTATATGTTGTTCTATGCAAGCAGATTGTGCGTTTTTCACGTTTTGAGTATGGCCATACTTCAGTCGCCTGTGGGTATTCCCCACCAGTACTAGTCCCCCTCCCGTATCACCATAGAAACTTATAACCATGCACAATCCTGCCGAGCATCTAGGAACTTCAGATATATATAACTATGAATAAAACATTTCTCGTGACTTTATGTCCTTAACCCTTTCACGTTCGTATCGGTCAATACTGACCGATAAGCCTTCTTTTTTCTGACATGTTGCTGAAAAAAATTAATAGTTTCGCTTAGAATTAACGGATTTTAAAAAATCAGGTACCATTTTAATTGTGAGACTCCGTAGAATATAAGTATATGCAAAATAATTATGAAATTTAATTATTTTATGTCTTAATTATCGGTTAATTCTGACATAACTGCGAGAAAAAACTCCGAAATTAGGATTTTTATTAGTATGCGTTTTCTACAACTTTCCTCCTTATTGCAAAAAATAGAAGTAATGTTTCGACACAAAATTTATGAACTAAAAATGCTGACACTTTGAAGAAACTATTGATATAATTTTTTCACTGATATGTAATAAAATAATTGAAAAATTCTTGGGTAAAATGCAGTAGTCAAACTGGCATTGGCGTAAAACTTAAACAATCGACAATAAACACGTATCGACAAAAAGTAAAATCTGAATATGAAAATGTAAATTAAGTTTTGAAAAGTAGAAGAATGTACCTTTCATTTGGTATATGTTTTAAAGGTGACAGTTGAATAAATCCGATACATAATCCACATTGAAAAGCCAATTACATTTGAATTTTCGCGCGGTTTGCAGAGAAAAAGAGGGCGCAATAAGCGCTTCCGGTGTAAAGACGAATAATGACCCCCATCGAATAATGACCGGGAGTCATTTTTCGACAGCGAAAAATGACCCCCGGTCATTATTCGACGTAGAAAAATGACCCTTTTGCCCGTAGAAAAAGTGTCACCAACCCAAAATTTGCAGAATCCACGTGAAAAAAAATGACCTCCGTAGAAAAATGACTCCCTTTGGATTAAAGCTGAAATTTTTAGAGGGCAAAAAAAAAATTAGATAAAGAAGCATATTGGCCAAAATGCTCACCTGACCTTATTTGGAATAAATTGATCTCATAACATACGATTATAGCTATATTTTAAGGTAAATGCGATGATTCAGAATCGAATTATCGAGCCTAAAGGGTCAGGTAAACATTGTTTTTCGATGGTGGAAATCATCGTACTGACAGAAAAAAATCAGCAGTATCATATATTATTATATCCTCCGCTTGAAAAACTGGAGGGTATATAGTGATCGGGACGTCCGGCCGTCGTCCGCCTGTTACACTATGGGGTATCCATCATGTATAAAAAGATGTGTTTGTGAAACAGCTATGCCCCTGTATGTCAACATAGCGAAGATTAAACTTTTCTTAAATGCAATTTAAATATAATGGTACCCAAAGTAGGGTCTTCTCACAAGAAATACAATTGCAAAATAGGAAAGCCCTAGCACCACAACCACCACTTGTTCAAAATTAATGGCTAAGAATAAGTTTTGAAAGGTACGTCAAAAGCAAAGGTCAAAGTTGATGGTTTCTTAAGAAAGGTTCAATGTAACAAGGATTACATTTGTGAAGTATGAGAGTACTAGTATCTATCGTTTAAAAGTTAATAAAAATTTTTGTATTTTTTGCAAAATGGGACACACTCCAAGGTAAAAGTCAAAAGGTCAAATTTGGTGGTACCCAAAGTAAGGTCTTGTCACAAGGAATAAACACATATTGAATATGAAAGGCCTAGCTACAATAAATGAAAAGTTATGGTCAAGGTTTAAGTTTTTGCAGAGAAACAGACCGCAGATAGACAGACATACAGACGGACACGATAAACCTATATACCCCGGAATCTTCGATTACAGGGACATAAAAGGAAATGGTCTTCAATTAACTTTTCATATTATGATTCAGTATAAAGAAGACGTTAAAAAAATGAAAATGTTTGTTCTGATTTTAGGTCATCTGAGTAAACTCAGGTGACCTATTGCTATCCGTTTTTGTCTGTCGTCGTTCGACATCACTACTCAGGAATCAGGCAGTTCATCCGTGACAGACCTATTCGTTTTGGTCTAAAGTTGTGGGTGCTCGCCGATTCTATCACTGGCTATACCTATGCATTTTTTGTTTACCTTGGCAAGAAGAGGACAGAACTCAAAAACAAAACAAAACAAAGGGACTTGCATACAATGTGGTGATGGAATTGAGCAGGACACTTTTCAATCAAGGATATAGAATTTATACTGATTCTTTTTATACCACTCAACATTTAGCTACAGATCTATTACAGAAAAAGACATATCTGGTAGGTGCCGTGAAAGGATCCAGTAGTGCTATGCCCAGTTGCCTGAAAGATATTGAATCGTTTGAAAAGGTGTCCACACGAGGAGATTTTCGATGGCATCGGGACAGTGATTTTGTGTATGTGCAGTGGAGAGACTGCAAAACTGTGACCATTATTTCTCCTATTCATAAAGGCTCTGCAACTGGAAACTGTCAGAGAACTGTAAACGAGCGGCTATAAGAGGAAGCAGCTGATGCAACCAGTTGTTATTAAGGACTACAACACCAATATGGGAGGTGTGGACAAGTCGAACCAGATGTTAAACAAGTATCCATGCTATATTAAGTCAATCTTCCATTGGCGGAAAGTTTTATTTTTTCATAGTATAGACATAATGATTGTGAATTCCTACATAATTATGAAGGAATTCATGAAGCGTAAGACGGAAAGTTCACTTCATAGGGTTTCAGGTACCTTTGGCCACCTCGAGTACCGTGAGAGTCTTGCAGCTTCTTTGATGAACTTGGATGGAGATCAACTTCGTCTTCCTGCTAATGTTTGTAAAGTTCAGTGCTTACAGATGATATCAGAAAATCGGAAAGACTGTATATACTGCAATGGAGAGGCATCTATAAAAGAACAGAAACTGCCAAGTACGAAGACACAGTATTTTTGCGCTAAATGTGAGGTGGCTCTTTGTTTGCAGAAAAAGAGAAACTGTTTTCTAAAGTGGCATTCTCCGGAGGGAAGAACAGTTCAGGATTGGGCTAAAGCTAAGGGAAGAAAAAGAAAACTTTGAGGTTTAATTAATTACTTTTGTTAACAGTTTTTGACCTCTCCATGTGTAAATATGTTTTTTTTTTTTTAAAATTCCATTTAAAATATACAATGTGAGTGTTTTATCAGATGCGGCAATTGGCCTCTCCTTGTGTCAATATTTTAAAATACCTCAGTTCAAGGTCATTACAATTTTGAGTAACTAAAATCCTCTTTGTCAAAAAGGAATTTTTGATATCTCTTCAAAACTACATTGCACTTCATTGTTAAAAAAGTAGAAAACGGTAAATTCTCAAACCCCTTCCTTCAAATGTTTTGGAATGTGGGGCTGTCAAGTGTCTGTCACATACTTTCTGATATGGATGCTAAGCAACAGAAATGTGAAGAAAAGTATATGTTTTTAAAACGCTATTTTGAATTATTAATGTCCATTTAAATGACTAAAAATAACAATTATTAGAAAACAATTATAATTCATTGAATTTCATTTCTTTTTCTAAAAAAGTCTGTAGCCATATGTTTCTGTTTCCATGGCAACGGCAATAAATATTTCATGCACTACTTATGTCTTTCTTGAATATAGTAATGTTATAAAAACGTTTTGATGGTAATATTTACTAAATGATGTGTTAAAACAAAGATTATTGTTTTCAATTATTTTCGTTACAAATATTTTGCTATTGGTGCTCTTTTTCCGACCATTGGGACAAAAGGTTGCAACTATTGCAACATGGCAACTCAAATATTATTTCATGTTTTTAATCTTGACATACAGACAAATCTTTTCATATATACTACATATATCTTCAGGCGTGTTTTTTTCCTGTTGGAAGCATTTTTTGAAAATCTTATTTCAGCCCTTAAATTTAGCCAAAAATGCCCGAATGTGAAAGGGTTAATTTCAATATACATTCTCATGACTCCCCCTTCTCCACTCTCCACTCCACTTTTCAAACTCAACAACTTTTCACTTCCCCGGTATATGCCGGTCCCATACAAAAAAAAAAAGAAAAAGAAATCTGGATTGAAATAATAATGCGTATGTTCACTATTTTTTCAAGATACGTGTGCATTTTTTTCTCTATTTGCTTTCAGATAAATAAACTAAATATTATAAATTCATGTATTGAAATTTTGCGAATGTTTGTTATTGCACTGTACTAAAGACAATGTGGTATACTGTGTGCTCTACCTCTTTAGGGTCGTTCGAGAAAAGAAATAAATCTAAAATACTCTGTATAAATTTTACATAGCAGTTCAAAGCTGAGCACTGCACCAAACATGGAACCCTTGAAAAGATTTTTTAAAAGCACATGTAAACAACCAGTTAACTCATAATCTGTCTTTCTCTCGCTCAGTCACTGCGGTCAAAAGTTGTCTCTGATGACTTAATACATTATGAGCGATAACTCGCGTCACTAAAAAAAAATTGATAGCCCGGGTAAATTTTAATCGCGCAGCAGAAGTCATACCAGGCGGTTTTCAATTAAACAGCTATGGGAATTTAAATCATATGAGACCGGTAGACAATTATGTATATATCATTCCAATATTACAAAAATCTCCGTACTTGACCTTTAATAGCAGGCTTTAAGAAATCACAATTTATAAGCAAAACGTCCGTTGTCAATACATGTTAAGTTTTTCTAGTATCATGTAAAATCCTGTCATCCCTACCCCATCTCTGCTATGACCCAAATGTAAACTTAATTGTAAAGAAATTCTTAAAAGATCTTTGAATGAATTGACAAATTCTATTTTAAAGACAATCTACATCATTTTTATAATATAGTATCTTTCTATGACGCACGAGAGACATGTACGTCAATGACGTCGTCTAGCAAAATAAACGTCCGAACAGACGTTACTATCGCTTACACAGCAATTTTTATCATCATTTGCGATGTGTTACTCGTAATCAGATATAAGCAAGTTATATATTGTTAGAAAGATAAAGTTCTTGATTTTTGAGTCAAACAAAAATCAATTCATTTTAATGTTCTGCGAAAATCGACCAATAACGTACTTTTTTCTTGACCGGGTCTTTACTACGAAACTATTCCTTGCCCCTTTAAATAATTACTTTACAAAATGTGTTTGTGCGTGTGAGACTCGATGGCTCAGTGGTTAGCCTGTCCGACTTACATTTGATTGTTTTAGGTTCGAGCCCAGTCGGAAGAACATTTTTATTATCATTTTTTTTTTTTGCATTTTGTCTATTATTTATTTATTATATGTCTGTTTTTTAAATATAAAAAAATCATGCATTCAGATAAATAGAGAAGAACGGAAGACCTTATTTGTTGCTGTAGCAACAAGAGGTTCTAGTTATTTTTTTCTATACAATTTTTGTGCTGAAGATTTCTCAGAGATGGCTCGACCGATGTACTTGAAAATTTCGGAGAAGTTGTATCTTTATCTAAAAATTATACTTTTTTCATGTTTTTGAAATTCACTTCCTGTCGGAAATTATCACCCTTTGATGGAAATTTTGATGACCTCCATGTCTGCGATGGAACTAAAGCTGAAGCTAGAAAGCTGATTTTTTTCAAGGATGATAGAGAACATGTTGCCATATTGCAACATGGTCAGGATATTTTCCGGGAGTGTCTGGTATGGAAGCTCGGTAGGGGTCAAAATTTAGAACACGAATCATTACTGATTTTTGAGACATTTTTCATCATATCTTTTAAAGTATTATTATTATGTTAAACATACTGAGCAATATTTATGCAGAATGACAAGATCTTTAATATGATATAAGAAAAAAGTGCTGACTCATCACATTAGGGGCTGAGAGTGGCCAAAAGTCTTAATTCGATAACTCTGTAACAGTAAATATTTTGTTATACATTACCGAAGCAAAAATGTTTGTCTCAACAATCTACAACTTTATATTATAATTTTAATGTCGTATGATACATAGTTAGGGGCCACAAGGGGCTAGAATGCTAAATCTTTGACGTTTTATATATTAAAAGTTGGAAATATTTTGATAAGTATTATTTAACAAAAGATGTCCAAAATGACGTTCTAAACAATATGCAACTTTTCAGTTTTAGCTAAACGTCCCCATTAAGGAGTTGAAGGGTTGGCCCCTAAAGATTTCTTTTGCCAATTACTCGAAAAAAAACCCAGAATCTCTGAATAGTTGTTGAACAAAAAGTGTTCAAGATCCTAAGAGGTTCAAGATAAAATACAGAAAAAGTGGCTGGACACTCAAATTAAGGGCCGAAGGGGGCCAAAAGTCTTCAATCAATAACTCTTTAGCAATCAATATTTTGTTATACATTACTGAAGCAAAATTGTTTTTCTCAACAATCTACAACTTTATATTATGATTTTAATGTCGTCTGGTACATGATAAGGGGCCAGTATGCTAACTTGTTGACGCTTCATATCTCAAAAGTTATTTTGAGGAAATATTTTTAATAAGTAATATTGAACAAAGGATGTTCAAAATAAAGTTCTGAACAATATCGACCTTTCTTTTTCTGCTAAACGTCCCCATTAAAGACTTGAATGATTGGCCCCTAAATATGTCTAAATAAATATTAAGATATTAATAATATTACTAATAATAGGGCTAAAGTCTTTAATGATGTCTTTTTACAGATTATGGAGGTAAAATCGTTCTTCTTCACAGTCTTTATCAATTTTTAGAATGAAAATCTCAATCAAAATCTCAACAAGAATCAAACGGACGGCCCACTCGTTGCTCGCAACGAGATCGTATCTAGTTTTCTTCTATCATTTTAATTTGAGGTAATTTCATTACGACATTACTTTTCTGTCCTTGAGAGTCCAAGGGTGGATTTTACATATTGTTGGGATAATATCCTAGAGATTTTCAAATGCACAGAATTCTGAAAAAAAGAAGCGTCACTTTCTAAGAATATTATCCCTGAATATTGACAAAAAAATGAATCGTTATCATTTCTTGGCACCATTTCAATATTTATGCTCTTGGAGCAGCTTTCTATCTAGGAGTTTTACTAAAAAGTTGATTCCAAATTAACTTTACGACGTAGTTCTGTGAGAAAAATTTGCCCTTTTATTTATATATTTTTTCAAATATTGCAATTGTCATTTTTACACCAGCTTCTAGCATTTTCCCCTTGAATATTGACCAGAATGAATTATTGGCTGTCAATAAAAATAGAAACAACCGATGCAAACATAAACAACATATTTCTGACTCTTAATGGGTGTCCTTCAAGTTAATAAAGGAATTAGTTTGTTTTTGAGACTGCCTACCAGAGCTTATTTCTATATATCTGCATGGTTTCTCGTAGACAGGCTCTTAAAAATTCAAAAACTAGAAATCTTAAAGATTCTTAAAGGAAAAAAACGTACATTGTTCCTTGATGGATTTTCCGAGGCACTTGCATCTATCACAAATATGAAGGATCCTGCATTTGGCAAAAAATCAAGAAGCACTTCATTCAAATGACTGTTTGTTCCAATACCAGGGGTATCAACAAGAATCACGTTTCCCTACAGAAATAAGTACAAAATAAATTATTACACTAACTAATGTCTACAGCAAGGAATCATAAGTTGTAAATGTATTATTTACTGTTTAAACATACATTGAGTACTGTTATAAAGAAGAAAAGTAGCATTACTTCAAAACCAGGAAAGGGCAAAAAGACATCAACATAGTATGCGTCTTTCAAGCTCTCTGGAATTTTTGAACAATCTGTACATTCATCAAGTTTTTCTCTAATATCTGAAAGCTCAACAGGAATTTCTTTTATGAGCGTTTCTTCTTTTGTGTATATTTTTATATTTGGTGTCGCAGAATGGCGTATTCTTGTTACAGTCGCTGTGGCTGCAAGATTATGGGGGGTAAAAATATCCTTTCGAAGTATTCTGTTTATTAGCGTAGTCTTTCCAGCACTAGTTTCACCTGCAATATATCATTCTATATCATTCTGATATGATAAAACAGTATGATTCTTCATAAGGACTAGATTTACTAATGAGAAAGGTTTAGATATATGAAATACAAAGGATGTGATTAAATAAATGGGAAATACTATCCTTTAACATGTATTTTCTGCGGTTGGAAATTTTTGCGATTTAATCCCTGAAAAGTAGCAAATAAATTTTTGCATTTTCCATTTCTGTGGTTGCACTTTACCGCAAAAAATAATTTACGGGGTACAGTATAGGATCAACAAACTCTAAGATTTATTAGAACACAGCCATGATTACGTTTTGTAAATTCATTCAGGCACATGAATGAAATGTGCATGAAAACTTGTTTTGCGCTATTAAACTACTAGCTTTAAGTCACTCTTTATAAAATTATGCCTGGTCCCGAAATTAATTATTGTAGTAACAGAACTTGTCCACTCAAACAATAATTCAATTATTTATTCTAACACTAAGGACGTTCATTGATATGATCTATCAAAATAATTTTAATAAGTATAGAGATAATGCAGACACACCACTTATCAAATCTGCATGTAAAAATACCTGAAGGCATATTTTTAATATTTTGCGATTGTATATTTTTCGGATTTGTCCTATCCGCAAACATTGGAAAACCGCAGAAAATATCCTTTATACGGTATGCTGAACAGAGCATTATGTTACTGCTCTTGTTTTATGAAGGAGAAGCTGATAGCACAACAAAGTAAAGTTGCCTTTAAAAGGATGTCACTTACGTGTAATACAAAAAAGGAAACTTTTGTCATGATTAAAAGTTTGCAAATTCTTACGTTACATTTTTTTTTTTAAATGGTTTGGTCTAATCTATATTTTAAATTCCATCGTAGGTCATCACCAAAAAGCAATTATGATATCATATTAAAAATTCATCTCATTTCCTTTAACCGCAACAAAGAGTGTAGAAAACGTCGAATTATCGATGTATCGAAATTTATAATTCAAAATAAGCTCGAATTCAATTCATTCTCCACAAGCATGGCAAAAGATTGTTTTGAAAACTCATTTGGAAGGAACAATAGGATGGTAGACAGAAATTAAGATCAAACACTATGTTCTGTGGCTCTATTCATTAAAATTTCATGACAGAATATCTCAGATTCATATAAATTACATGTATTAGTTCAAATCTATATATTACGCTTTTTACATTGAAACTAACTTACCGACGACCACAATGCCACATTCTTTTCTGGTAAGATCAGATAATTGTTTTTGAAAAAGTTTCTGAACGTCCATTTTCCTATTCCATTTCTTCCTCTCATAAAGTTTTACCAAAATATGAGGGTCGCATTTCTCAATCTGCTCTTTCAACGCCTCATATTCTTGTGTTAACTGTACATCAACATTTTCTTTCTCGGTTAATATATGTTGCATCCTCCTAAAAAATAAAATAAAACAAGCCGCCAATGAGCTACATTGTTCAGCGGAGCGAGCACTTTGGCAAAAAAAAAAAAAAACAGAAATAATTTTGTAGGATAATGTGTGTTATGGAAATGTACATTGTATGAAAGTTGAAACATTATATGTACGACTTGAACGATATAAACGAACCCAGAACATAACATGGTGTCAGAAGTGGGATTGTTAATCTGTTTTTCCTGACGAGAAGAATAAGCAGTTATACGGAGTAAGTGCATAGTTCGTGTGCATTGCTACATCCAGTATTTACGGATATTATCTGTCTAGTGATTTTCGCGCCGGTACAGACTTTGTTTATGATGGCGTCGTACCAGATTCAACCGCCAGAAAATTTTAAATTCACAAAACCTGAGGAGTGGCCGAAATGGATTAAACGATTTGAAAGGTTTAGAATAGTTTCAGGCTTAAATAAGAAGGATGAGACAATTCAGGTTAACACACTTGTTTACGCCATGGGCAATGAAGCTGAAGACATTTTTCATTCGTTCGGATTGGGGGAAGAGGACGCAAAGAAATACGAGAAGGTCAGTGATAAATCCAGGAACATTTTGTGTCGCGCAGAAACGTCATCTTTGAAAGAGCCAAATTTAATCAAAGAAAACAACATGAGGGTGAGTCCGCAGACAGTTTTATAACAGCACTGTATACATTAATTGAACACTGTGAGTACGGACTATACTTAAAGCTGAGATGATTCGAGACAGAATAGTTGTAGGCATAAGAGACAGTAAACTCTCAGAAAAACTTCAGATGAATCCGCAACTTAAACTCGAAGAAGCAATCAATCAAGCACGTTAGAAAGAGGCTGTACAGAAACAACAAGCTATTGTGCGCAATGAACTTACCTCATTCTCAGGAGAAACATCAAGTGTAGATGCTGTAAGTAATTCGAAGAAACCTACAGTAAGAAAGAAACATTTCCAAAACAGTCAATCTGGAAAGCCTGGCAAAAAAGAATTCATGAAACCGTTTGGCGGACACAATCACAAAGGAGCATCATTATCATGTCACAGATGTGGTCATTCGCAAGCTCACGGAAGGGATGGATGTCCAGCTAGAAACCAGAAATGCAACAAATGCCATATAATTGGACACTTTGCTCGAAAATGTCAAAGTTTGCATGAAATTGACATAGAATCGGATGAAGATGAAGAATTCTTGGGGGCGATACATGGAAGTGCAAATTCTGGTGACAGCAAACCGTTGTTAACAGCGATTCAAGTGAACGGACATTCAGTTGAATTCAAAATTGATAACGGTGCTGATGTTACAGCAATACCCGAGCAAATATTCAAGACATTGAATGTGAAAAATCTACAATCTTCGCAGAAAATTCTGAAAGGCCCTGGTAGAAACACTTTGAACGTGATTGGAAAGTTTCACTGTGAATTCTCCCTGGAAAACCGTAAAGCGCATCAGGACGTATACGTCATTAAAGGTCTGGTAAAACACTATACACAGCGGACGCACTCTCTAGATCGCCACAGCGAGAAATTGGAAGAGAAGAGGAGGAGCTACAGACAGTGGTAGAGGCGTATGTAGATAGCATCATAGAAACTCTTCCTGCAAGTGAGTCACTTCTAGAAGAAATTCGTACCGGTAATAAACAGCATGGCTCGCTCATGGTAGTTCTTCGTATATAAACGAACCGAGAACATAACGAATTTAATTCTTAAAAAGTGAAAATACATGTATATCTGTTGCCTCTCCATCCCTTTGATGATTTGAAGTTGAATGTACACTAACTTTGTATGCTTTAATGCAAATACATACAATTTAGAGGGTTTGGGAATGTATTTGGAATATATTTTCGTTTGCATAAAAGTAAAATTTGTTTTGAATACTCATCATTTGAATCATCAGCAAGATGCAAACGCAAATATATTAACTATATGGTATAATCATTAAATAACCTGATTTGGACAGTTTTCATGTTTTCCGTAATTTTGACAAGAGCATTTTTAAACTTTCCGAATTCCTTCTGTGGCACTCTCCCACATTCTGGCTGAAAAAGATTAATTTTGAACGTTCTTTACAAATGCGTTTTAACAAAAATAAACGTCGACGTTAACATAATATGACTTTAATTTGTATTATTTACAAAAAAATATGATACTCACGTGTTTTGCTGATAAGAGGAAAATATTTTCTTCCTCTATATATGGCCATGTTACCGTTATGTCAGTTTTTAAAGCACACCGCAGCTCCTCGGCTTCTTCAGTTGCTTCTTTTTCTCTCATTAAATCTACTTTATTCAATACGAACATTATTTTTGTGTTTTCACTCTGTTCTGTTTGCAACTTGTTGCTTGTGATATTTTCGATCAAACAGTTAAATGTCTGAAAGTACAAATCATTTGTTTTTGTGTGCATTTAAGAAATCATTGTATTTATTATATGTCAGAGTTTTTTTTTTTTATTCACGTTAATTATGTGTCTTTTGCGACTATTTATTGTTTTCGATAAGCTATGATAACCATGAGCGTTTAATGAATTCACTCCAAAAAAAAAAGAAACTAATACACGTGCCTCTGTTTACATTCAGTTTTCTTATGTATGATGAGGTAATCATTAAAAAATATGTTTGAAATTCAGAATTGTAAAGTCTTTAATTCCAAAGTAATTAGGACAGTATTTCAACTACGAGGGTTGATCCAAAAGAAATGTCACAACTGAGATAAAATTGATATAAATCGACGTAAAGCAACAAATTTATACATGATGGAAGCTTTATTTATTTCAAATCAGACTTGAAAAATTCAAAGGAATATGATGTATACTTTTAAAAAATTCGGATTTTAAATAATGCGCGTTTATGGTAGTCGCTGCACCTAAATAATAACGTCATATGACGGATACGCACCATCATACTTTTAAGCGTTTCCCGTTCGTTTCATTAAAAATATTTGTTATTCACAAACACTTTTACCAATTCCACTTTCTTTAAGAATTCTTGGTACCATTATACACTCACTCTAAGCCCTCTATCGACATTTCTTGATCAGTAGCATTAGACAAACTATTTCGAGACTGAAGCTATACTGATTTGTACTTATAGCAATGGAAGATAAAGGTACTTAAGTAGTTGGGAATTGAAATTTTACAACAGCTATGAATAGAATAATGATCCTTGAAAAAAGCCTCTTTATGTTCTTAGTGTAGTCTACTTGTGTGCCAAGTGATATTGAAATCAGACCAAAACAGTAGATAGAGTAGCATTTTGAAATAATTTTACAGAAATTTCTATTTTTAGTAACCACGGCAACACCGATCATTGAAATCGAAAACCGATACAAGGATTATGTATCTTTGTGTAGTCTACTTGTTATCACTAATCATGGCTTTGCTATTCTTGAGAAGAAGATTTTTTAAAATATATTTAATGTAAAACTTGGATCCCCCATTGTGACCTCACCCTATCCCTTGGGGTCATAATTTGAACAAACTAGAATCAACACTACCTGAGAATGATTCCATATAAATATCACTAATCATGGCATTGAAGTACTTGAGAAGAAGATTTTTAAAGATTTCCCTATCAAGTCCTGTGTAAAACTTTGTCAGCCATTTTGGCTTCATCCTACCCCCCAGGGGCCATTATTTGAAAAAACTTGAATCTACGCTACCTGAGGTTGCTTCCACATGAGTTTCATTTTTCCTGGCCCGGTGGTATATTGAAATCAGATCAAAAGTGTAGGGGGAGTAGCATTTTGAAACAATTTTACAGATTTTTTTTTAGTAACCAAGGCAACATCGTTCATTGACATCAAAAACCGATACACAGAATTATGTATCTTAGTATAGTTTACTTTTGTGCAAGGTTATATAAAAAATCAGACCAAAACTGTAGGAGGAGAAGCATTTTAAAAGAATTTCACAGAAATTTCTATTTTTTTTAACAATGGCAAAACCGATGATTGAAATCAAAAACCGATCAATAGAATAATGTATCTTAGTGCAGTCTACTAGTCTACCAGTAGTGCAGTCTACCAGTCTAAATTCACACGTCACTCTATACGTATTTGTTTTTTGACAACGTCAGGCACTATTGAACGTTTTCCTCCGATCTCCTATCTTTCGGACTTCTTGTCCTCAGCTAATCATTCAGTGACCAATCACCCGCCCAAAATTGCTGAAACAATCAATTATGATCTCTCTTATTTACATTCTTTATTCTGTAAGTCTGATTGATTAACGAAAATCTCGTTAGTCATGATTCCCATATTTTGAAGCAAAAATGCATTACAACTCGTCAAGCCTTTTTTCACCATTTCGGCAATCTCCTTGTTCAATTCAACAGAGTAAAACAACAATGTTTATGATCAAATACCAATGACGTCATTTAATTTTCAATTAAAGACTAGAAAATGAACAGAATTGTGTCTTTAAAAAAAATGGGAGATTAGGTGCCTTTTTTAGAATCTTTTTTAATGTGTTTGTCTTTTTCATTCTTAGAAAATATCAACTTTAAAAGGTGACGTTCCGTTGTGATGCGGCGACCCCCCCCCCCCCCTATGCTCTATGTTTTTAATATCTATAAAATAAATTCAAATACACATTATTAAATTAAAATTTCATTGTTGATTAGATTTATATTTGTGCATCTTTTGGTATAGTGTATTTGGTAATATGACGTCAAATATAAAAGATATGGTCACCGTGACATTACTATTGGATCAACCCTCGTACACGTATAACGGAGTATGATCTATTATATTTACCGTATATACTCGCATATAAGTTGTTTATTTGGGAAAATTTTGGTGCAAAATTCTATGTCCTAGATTGGTAATCTACTGGATAGTGAAATGTAGCATTTTAAATATATTTCTGGCGATTATTAAAAAAAAATTCCTTATAAGAATAACATTTAATGGGTCAAAAGTTATACATACGGTACATTTACTCACTTATTTTTATTACAAATTTGTTTAATGCTTTAAATTTAATAAGAGCTTCATTTCGAAATATATTGAAGGAAACCAGGTAAAAACACATATAAAACGATTCTAGCAAAAAAAATGTACCGACTTATAAGTGGGTCAACTTTAGGCAAAGTCCTCTAAACCTTCTAAAAGAATACAACCGACTTTTAGGTGAGTACTAGTATATACCGTATTTGTCCAAACTTTTTTCTTTATTTAAATGAGTCATGCTTTCAATGTTTTTATTTAAATAAAAGGTTCTTCAACTTAAAAAAAACGGTCCTGAGACACAAATTTGAAAATGAGAAATTTCACTTAGTAAAAGGACAGTACTGAAATTCGACACTGAGAGTTTTTTACTGAAATATGCTGCGTTTGAGAATTTCTCCAGAAATATTTTTAAGTTTTCTTTTTTGTTCCGATGCACTTTAATCAGATGAAGGATGGCACGGCATGTGATATGACATTTGGAGGAAGGTCGTACTTGTATACTTCTGTTTATATCTACCGTATTTAATTTTGCAGCTGTACAATCCCAGGCTGATCCGTCCACGACTATGATGTATGCACACAATGGTGGTGAATTTTTTAGTATATCTACTAGTTCCCCTACTTGACCAAAGTTCTGCGTGTCAATGATCATGATATTTCCCTGCTCAGAAAAATACAGTTTATTTATTTTAGATTTAGAGATGTAAAATCCTCCATCCATTCAAAAAGAGAAATACATATGAAAAAAAATCAATATTAACATGCAAGATAATAAGAGAAAAATCCTAATTAACACAGCTCTATAAACTTTTACCTTAATTCCCGGAATTCGCATGAGAATGTCAATATATTTCACCCCTTTTCTCTTGTATCGAACGTTGTTTCGATATTCATCACGCAAATTACCGGAGGAAGAAAAGGTTTTCTCTTCCAATATTTTTTCATCTTTTGCTATTAGTTGTAACCGACACGACTCAGAATTTTTTATTCTTGTTATGTATCGCGAGGAATCATCTGATACTTCTGTTAATAAAATTGGCGTTCCTATCAACTCATTCACCAGTGTTGACTTTCCAGTGCGGCTATATCCTAAAACAAAATATTTGTTTGATAAAACATAAAATGTAGGAAAATCAGGAACAAACCTTTTAAATCTTTATTTTGATCTAAGATCTTAATCATGAAAACGTTTGCAAAAATTCAATTTTCGAATGACCAGCATCACATCACCAAAACTTAACTTAGAATTTAACATTTTTCTGTCCTAAGACTTCTTTTCTTAAATATTGGTTTTCTTAAAGATACAAAAGTACAATTGCATTGAAATCAATTAAAGCAGAAAAAGATATCTAAAGCTAGATACATGTACATGTATTTCTAGCATTCAGTGGCTTTTTTACATCAATTCCTTTAAAGCATAGAAAGAGAAATGCTGGTTGTGCATGTCCAAAATAAAGAATAGATTAAAGTTAGATTTCTAGAAAACAATAGGCCTAATAGGTCACCTGAGCATCATGCACCATTGCCACCATTGCTCATCATAACTATATACTAATCATGCTTATTCTGGATACTTATTACCCATAAGCATAGTATTGGAATAAAAAAATGCATTCCAACAAATCAGTATTACTCAGCAATAATCAGTAATGCTCCTACTCACAGGAACGCATTGACATCGGAGCAACAAATTTCAAATTTTGGAAACGCACCCTTGTTCACCATTATTTTTTTGATAAATACAAAGGAGCAGATTTCAAGACATTAACTCATTTACACGACATATTTAGAGCCTCAGTCTAACACAAGAACTCCATACTCTATTCCTGATCAAAACTATGGATTTAGTAGGTTTGTTTAGTACCGAGGAGCAGAGGAATAGATTTTCGAAGAATCAATGTATTTTCACTAATTTATCATAAGAGTCCCACCCTTACACCAGAGGCCTTTACCTTTGGGCCATAAAATTCATAAGTTAGGAAAAGACAGCCTTCTTCAACATAACTATAATCATAACTAAGTTTTTAAGGTCTCATCTGAAGGACCCGCAACTTTCACTTCAAAGTGCCGAGCGCATGGCGAAGGAACAGTTGCTACCCATTTTTTATCGACTTAGGTCAGTGGCGGCCGAGTTACGAACTCACGACTTCCAGATCACGGAGCGAGCGCTCTACTGACTGGACTACCGTGAACGGTATATTAACAGTTTTGTATAAAAACGATAGTGCGTACAAATGATTGAAAGAGTGTAAGGTTTCTAATACATCGAGGAAACATTTTTGAATCCCATATCTTCTATTTCAAAATGTTCATGGAAAAACTCTGACATTTTGATAACTAAAACTTCCATCACCAGTTATTCTACTAGACAGGGCTCCTATTTCAAAACTTGGTAAAATCTAAACTGCAAATCTTATCTATGGAATAGAATGTACTAAATGTGTAAATGATGGACAAACGTCAGTCAATCAATGATTTATTGTGTTTGCTGATAAGGACATCGTATCGACGAAATGATGACCTTAAACGAGACTGGTGATATTCTTGTTTTATGTTTTCCAAAGCATGGTAAGCCGTTTATGAAACTGATATTAACTGACAAAAAAATTGTCAAAGTAGGCTTAAATTGAGATATCAAATTTATACGATAGTCCATAAAAACCGTTATTTGGCCAATGTTGCAAAGAACCACGGCTTCCAAAGGGTTTTAAGGTTAATACTCAGCTTCAGAGAGCCTTCAATGCTTATATATATTTCTGCTAAAAAAATTGAACCAGATATTTAGCTGATCTTTAGGCTTGTTGACCAACTGTTCTGCTTGAAATATAGAGTATCGCAGAAATTGACTGTTGTGGGATACGGAACACTGAAATTGGCCATAAAGTCTTTGGCTACTGTTATCTTCTCAGACAATTTGCCATTTTGTTTTGACTTCCATTATTGCATAAGACTTGAAGAGTAAAAGAGGATTTATATACCGTTTTTTTTTTCATTTACTGAGCATGACAGATTGAACGGTATTAACTGCAAATCTGATCTGCACATTTTTGAAGGTTCCTGACAGAGAAATACCGAAATTTTATTCTTCATCCTATTGTAAGACCTAATGCAGGTATTAAGGGGGACGATTTTATCTTACTGGGCGATAATGAACGACCTCATGGAGTCCGAATTATGAAGGATTAATTGATAAATGAACAATTCAGTGTATGGATTGGCCAAGTCTTTTTCCTGACCTTAACCCAAATGAACATGCATTGAGCATTCTTTAGGAACGCAATTCTGTTCGTCTTATGCTTCCCTAAAATCAACAACAAGAGTTTCAGACAATGTTTCAAGAGGAATGACAACATAGTCCTCAGACCTGATCAAGCGGTGCTATTAGATCGTTAATTTCCTATCAGTGAGGATAGAAAAATAATAACAATCATTTTACCGACTGAATTATCTTTTCTAAATAATAAATTTTAAATAAGCGTAACAGTTTTTGAGTGACTGTAATGAACAATTCGTAGCTTGTGTTCAAAACAAATTATCACATCCAATGTATAATATCTAAACTTTTAATAAAAAAAATCAACTAAAATTAAACTTCACTTGCAATCTGTTTTCTATGCTACAGTATGTGTAACACATAATTTATTTGATGACCCTTAACTGTTTTTTTTTTTCATGAAAATTACAATATTCTCTCAATTTCTTCTTGTTTGTGATAAAAATAGATCCAAATGTGAATTATAACTTCATGTTAGAAATATTGAAATATTTTAAATGCTAGTAAATGTGCTACATTATAAATTTTGTGTCCTTAATTTTCATGAAGTGGTAACAAAGTATTGCTCTGAAACTTTTGATTTGTTACTTACCAATCACGAGAATACTACATCCACTTCCATCTGTCTGTAGCAGGCTGGATGTAAAGGCAGAGGCCTTAAAAAGACACATTATGTTTATATTATAATATGAATGTCACTCTTTTTTTTACTTCATTACATCCTATATCTGGAAACTTGGAAAAAAAGAGGGTATGTTGTTTTTTTTTCGCTATATATCATTTATTTACTTTCATTTTTTAGTTTCCCGTTGATCATAACATGTTTTTTTTTCTTTGCCAAAAAAAAAAAAAAAAAAAAAAAAAAAAAAAAAACAAATACAGAAACAAAACAGAAACAAAAAAAAAACTATCACAAACTAAGAACAGAATCAAGTTTTATTTTGTAATTTATTTCAGATATTGAAACCTTAACGAAAATATTGCTTTTTCTGCAAACATTTACAGCAAGCCTGCTATCAACATTGTTACAAACTTCCTGCAATGATGCTGAGGAAAATTGAAAGCTTAAGCAATATCTTGTGATAGCGGAAAGTATCCACAAGCTAATAAAAGAGATTCGCTGACAGAGTCTGCAGCAAATTTGGATTTTTCAAATATAGAGACCTTCCATCTTACTTGCAACAAAGAATGCTATAAACGAGGCAAACCTTCTTGCAAATAGTGCTGACACTTTGTCTTTATATTAATAGACAACATATTGAGAATTAAACAATCTTTGTTTTTTATTTTTTTTAAAATCTTTAATACATAAACGAAACATACAGTTAGAATATGAGAATAAAATCTGAAATTCAAAAAGAATTGACACACAGCAGTCAAATTAAGATGAATTTAGATATTTTATTTAAATTTCTATTTAAATAAAACAAAACCATATCTTACCATCCTGATGTTGTGTATTTCAAAGAATATATCTAATTCCAGATTAAGACTTTCGTAAATTGTACGCAGGTATGTTAAGGTTACAACCAAAAATTCTACTCGCCTTTATGATATGACGTCATTGTAAGCTATCTGACGTGAAGTTTTAGAGATTAAAATCGATAATCTAATATTGATTTGAGGTCGTAAATTGGATCAAATTATGCACAGGCATAATATAAACGGGATTTTGTCCTTTCTTGGTCTAGGTATTTATCATAGGGGTTAAATACCAAACCCGTGACGTCATAACTGTTGATCATGCAGTAGCAGAGTGAAAGTGAAACGTAACGAGAATTCATGTAAGCAAACACAAGAAATCGGAGTTTAAAAGCATTTAGAATGAATATCATGTATAATTCATGTGGGAATAAAGCTCATGAATAATGTATGCTTATATAACTCTACTGTTTCTTCGTAAAATTTAAGCAGAAAGGGTGTTCATTTGCCGATCAGCTTTTCCTCTGTCGTTCGTATCAAAAAAGATGCAATAGTTCAACACTACGCCGCATACTTTGAAACTTAATTTTTATTTCTATCTAAAGTTGTTTTTGGAAAGTGCTGCTAGAATCCTAGGGTTTACGGGAATTGATGCATTTTTTTTCGATGTTATGTACAAAATGTAAAAATTTTGGGAAGGTTTCCCCCGAAAGTGTTGAATAATTATTTATGTGATAGGACAGTAGGATTCTAGCAACACTTTTTATGGTACAGAGATGTTTTAACATAACTAGGCCTATAAATTGAAATTAATTATCCCCGGGGTAGTGTTGAACTTTTCACTTTTTTATTTAGGCATTTCTTCTAATTATAGGCGTAACGTGGTGACGTCATGGTGTAGTGCCTTTTGTAGTATATGTCCCATTGACGTCTATAGAATGCAAATGATAGCAAAAGATTTATCCATGACTTTTCCGATTTATTAGTGTTACATACTATTAAAAACGTGTTAATTCGCCAAATTCTGATCCATGTGCTGCCTTAACATACCCGCGTAATCATTCAAAATGTACATATATTTCTGACAAACTTACTTGGCCGGCCCAAATCAAGCATTTTTGCCAAATTTTTAAATACCAAAGACTATCAATATTTTGCATTTATGTCATAAAGGGTCTAAATTTATTATATATAACAAGAAATGTGGAATAGCAGTTTCATGTAACAAAACATGTAAGTCCAGTTTAACTATTTTTTTCCTGAACAAGGTGTGGAATTCAACTTACATATCCTTAATTATTTATAAGAAATAATAGTTCATATTCAACAGAAAAAAGTTCGCAGCTAGGTTAAGGCCGCCCATGGGAAATAAGCCTTAAAATATTCCGAAAAAAACAATTTAATGTTAATATTTTTTTTATTAGCATTAGTTTTAATTTAATGGGAACTATACTAATGCATATGCATGTATGGGGTCTCAACCGAGTTCGGCCTACGCGACTTCATGTACATCAGCTGTTTGTCACGTGACATGTTTAAAATTAGAAAAAAAATATGTACGGATACAAAGATTGTAAACGTTCAACGATATGCGGATAATTTTTCACGGTGAAATTGATTGTGTTTTATTTAAGACAAATTTCTTAACCCCAAAAGTGCTGGGAGCAACTTCTCACTGCCCGGGAATTATATAAAATTTAGCCGACTTTTGATAAAGTATTTGCATTTACACTATACGCATTGAAGAAATGTAAAACTACGGAAAAAAATCAACAGCGTACAACTTGCTCCCAGCACTTTTCAAAATAGGAGGGACAGTATCTACATGTGTATAAAATATTATAACTTATAATTAAGCGGATATCGTTGAACTTTTGAGATTTAGGAGGGGTTGTACATGTGATTGTAGTGGGTTTCTATATAAAAGTGCATGACTGCGGCTTTATAAGAGACCTAATAGTTATCAATTAAATAAGACTGTGAACTATTGATTAATGCATTCAAAACTATGAATCAATTGTAGTCAGATCACGCTTATATAGATTTAATCTTCATATTTTCATTTCCACTAATAACTATCTGCGTGTCAAGTACAGAGAAACTGCGTGTCAAACTAGCCTATGACGTCATATCTGTTGATCTGCGAGATCAAGTTGGCTTTGATTTTACATTCGATTAGTGTTATACTGACAAGATAAGTTACACATTGATTAATATTTACAATAATCATGAGAAATCAAAGTATGTAAGAGTATATGAAAAAGAAAATCATTATTTATTCGCCGAGATTCATTTGTACAATTTCTCCGTGACGTCATAATCGAATTCCCGAGGCTCTGCATACACTGTTCTACCTTTGGGTAGCCCTTAACCTAGTTGCGTTCATGGTATGACCAAAATGGTATGACCAAAACGAGACCCAGGAAAACGAAAGGAAATGAATGTCGTATATATTTACAAAATGATACTAATCAGGTTTCCGTCGTGGCGAAAAACAACTATGCCGTCTGTCCTCTCAGTTCAATCGACAGTTCCAGCTGCTGGTAACAGAGTGTGTTCTTGCAAGTAGAGCAATGTATTTGCAAAGTAATTGATTTGGAGGTTACATGTATAAGCTACATTAAGCCTAAACTAGAATTATTTCCCGACAATCGTAAACGTATTTCAAATAAGCTTGGAACTTTCGTTTGATGCATTTTCCTGCAAATATGACAGTGGGTAATTATGTCAACTGAGGGATAGTATAGATTTGATCATATTTTTTATCATAATTAAGAAGATTATGAAATAAGGGATAAGACTTCTCAGAAAATTTAGGTAAATTAACAATTATTTCAACGTACCGGAAGTATAGAATTATGATAGACAAATCATTATTGCATGATCACAGGTTCCTTAGTAATACAAATATACAGTGTACAACAACTAATTTGATATGAATTAAAAAGAACCAGGCTCTGTGAAGATATGTACCTAAAACATGAAATGGTTGAAGAGTTGAATTAAATTCGAAACAATTATTTAATCTTCCTGCGTTTCCTTTGTTGATTAAGTTGCCGTAATATTTATTCATTTAGAAATGTCATTTTTTTATGAAAAAGTTATTTATATTGAAATATCAGACTTTGATTAAATAGTTATTATCTAAATCATGTCAAGGCATAATTCACGGTATTGTTAATATAAGCAATCTCCCCATGGCCATAGAGGTAACTTGAGCATCATGTTACAAATTCCCAACAATCGAATGTGGTTTGTGTTTTAAATCACAGGCCGTGAAATTCACGATTATGAAACAGATACTTTTGATAGAAAGAAACGAAATAAGCATGCCTAGTTTTATTCCTGTTAAATTTACTAATGAGAAGTATGTCTATTTTTCAACAATTTTAGCTATAAATTGAAACTGAAACCTCCGCTTTTTATTGTGCTATCTTGAATTTGAGGGTTTAATGATGTCCTTAACAGTAAATTGTAGTTAGTCTGCAAGTTGTCCATTCCTAAAGTGAAAAATAATGCAAATTGTTGATTTTCACGAAAATTTTCAGTATGTCAATTTTTACCATTTGTAATAGACAGAACGTGGGCGCTTATGATGGGCATTCGGCAGGAATCTGGGCGTACTTGAAAAGGGAAAATTTTACCGACATGTCACATGAAATTTTCACATTTTTTTTTATTCATCGGGTTCCTGTGCAACAGGAAAGGAAAATATTTTCCTGAAATTGAGCTCTGATTAGCTAAAAAATAACTTGAAAATGGCCAGATCAGATATTTGGTACAAAAAGATACATTTTTAGACATGTTTTTCTAAAAATTTTCTATCTCTGGGTCTTCTCTCCATTATTTTGAAACGTTATTCGTGTGTATTTAAATTCAAAGATTCGAATACACTTTTTTTTTTAAATGGAGAGAAGACCCAGAGACCCCGAAAAATTACTTTTTCCCAAAAAAATCCAAATGTGTGAATGTAGTGCTTCTTTGTCCTTTTAAATTTATCGGTATACGTGTAGCGGTGATAGCTCGGTAAGTTGGGTTACCTGTTCAGTGCACTGTAGCAACCTCTAATGATAAAACGCCGCTTTATTATAAAAATAGCATTAAGCGTTGCAGTTGCAACGCTTAATGTCATGCAACGCTTAATGTCATAAATTATTGCATTAATAGCTGACATTATCAACCGCTTATGCTAAATCGCTGTTAAATGACAGAATGATATCAGTAAGCGTCACAAATGCAGTGCAACACCGACGCTTAATGAAACAAGCAAATATCGACATATTCGACGCTTAATGAAACACACGAGTGTATCATTAAGCGTTGTAGTTGCAACCCTTAATAATAGAAAATTTAGAAATCGCTTGTAATATCTAAGAGAAACACACATCCACCTTTCCTGAACAATGAAATATCACTTGTCAAAATATTTATATATGCCCTTGTGCTATATAATTGGTAATTATTGAAGTTTTACTGTATTTTCTATCTAGTTTTTAAGCCCTGGATGTTTAAGAGACAGACAGTCAGATAGCTGGAAGAAAGAGATACAAACAAAGGGATAAATAAAATATATTCAAATCCTTTTAAAAGAACCACTTTTTTAGTGAAAATACAGAAGCAAACAAGCAATTAAATTCCTTTTAATTTGATACAACGATTTTAATAGTCAACCTTAAATATATAGAATATATTTAGATATTTCTCCAAATTTCGAAAATTATCAAATTATAAAAAAAAAACGTGTCGGATGAAGTTAATGAAGCTGATTTTTTTAAGATTCTAAATGACGCATACTTCATTTTGTAGTATATTTGCCTGTCCGTCTGTCTGTAAACAATTTTTCAAAATGCTACTCCTCCTGCAGTTTTGGTCTGATTTCAATATAACGGGGCACACAAGTAGACTTCACTAAGATACTTAATTTCTGTATCGGTTTTTGATTTCTGTGAAAGGTGTTGCCTTAGTTACTAAAAATAGAAATAATATAATAAAATGCTACTTATCCAACATTTTTGTCTGATTTCAAAATAACTTAGCTCAAATGTAGAATACACTTAAAGATATCGGATTTTGATTTCGATGAACGGTGTTGCCATGGTTACTAAAATAGAAAATTCTTTGAAATACTTTCAAAATGCTAATCCTCCTACAGTTTTAGTCAGATTGTAATATAGTTTGGCAAGCAAGTAGACTATACTGGCATACACTATTATCAGTTTAGTGTTTTTGATTTTGTTAATTGATGTTGCCATGGTAACGAAAATTTAAAATTCTGTAAAATTTTATTGAACACTATTCCTCAGATGTAGTTTTATTGCAATCTTGCCACAAAAATAGACTTAAGTAAAGACCGTCATTTTTATTATTGCTTTTGTCAAGTTTTAAGCCCTAACTGCTACTTTTTTCTTCCTTTATTATAAAGAAGTACAAACGATTAGAGCTACAGTCTCGACAGAGATATTTTTTAAGATGAAATAGATTTAAATGAATAGTACTTTTTTCGGTACAAAAGAGACCCTCTCTATTAATGCATGTACATGTACTAGTATTCATTTCTTGTACATTATTCTTTTTGAGAAATGGTCTTGTTCCTAAAAAAAAAACACCTTTTTCTGAATCTTAACCTTGAAATATAATGAAATATTAAGAATAGGAATCAAAACATAATTACATCAAAGTTTCAAAGTCTTTACTATTGTTAATTAAGTTCCAAAGTTTTCATTATAGTAAACCAAAGTTCCGAAGTTTTCACTATTAATAGTACATTTAAGATTCTAAATGTTTACTTTGGTACTATAGTTAACTAAAGTAAACTATGGTTTACTGTAGTATTTTTTTACGGATATTTTTTTTTACGCCAGCCGTGAAAAAACCCCTCTAAACCCCTCTAAATTTCAGTCTGTCGTCCAATGAAACATCACCGACTTTCTCATCAAAATAAAAAAAGCCGATCAAACTACGCTGTAGTTTAATGGAAGTTTTCAATTTAAGGAGAAGTAATGAGACAAAGTATGATTGTAAGCGTCAGGATGGAATGGGGTGGGGGTTCTTTACATTAATAAATATTTTATGTTGGTTAAGGTAGGATTCCTCTCACTTTTCTTGTATTCAAAAATTAATGAAATTTTCACAGAATCAAGAAGACAATATCAGTTATTGTTATACCTTTAAAAAATTGTTCCTATACAAATCTATACAGAAAAAAGTCTAACATTTTTAATGTTTTGCTGAGCGGGCATAAAAAAATCGATGTTGGACCGCTGAGTGAGATGTTGGACCGCTCGGAGAGATGTTGGACCGCTTACGTCACAGAATGGGCGGAGCTTAATCTCATTTTCATTCTTTGGTTTTAAACAGTGACATATCTAATGTTACATTACGGAATATAGTACAAAATACATGTATGTCAAAAAATATAAAATAAAATGAAAGGTATAACAAAACATTTATTGACAGAGTTCTCGGGCAAAATGCGTTTTGTCGGACCCTCGAACCAGACTGTCTGCCTTCGGCCTTACGGCCTCAGACAGAAAGTTTGGTTCTTGGGTCCGACAAAACGCATGTTGCCCTCGAACTCAGTCAATAAATGTATAGTGATAGTATCAGTGAGAATAAATTTGACTGTTTAATATTAGAGGCAAAGTCAGGTCAAGGTCATTACCTTTTTCCTGGACATTTAGGTCAGACGACACGTTCCTTAATAATATGTTTTGTATCTCTTGAAAAAAGATAAAGATATTCATATTTGGAATTCTCCTCTGATTTCTATATTGTTATCAAAATGTTTATGAATATAGGTACACCAAAAAATGGTGAGATAGGCCGTTCAGAAGATTACCCATAAAGGTTGTATAAGAAATATGAACATTTGGAATCTTGTCTAAATGGCTGGTAAGGTACCCTTATTTTTTGCAAGGAATCTTGTTTAAGTACCTATATTTCAATATCAATCTCTTAGAAAAATTATATATTTTTGCGGAATGTGTCGTCTGACCTTAACATTAAACCAGAAGTCTCTGTCGAGACTGTAGCTCTACTGGTTTGTACTTATAACAAAGGATGAGAAAAGAAGCCATTGCCATTAGATCAAAACTGTAGAAGAAATAGCGTTTTAAAGAAATTTCACAGACATTTCTATTTTTACTAATAATGGCAACCTTGTTTAATCAAAATCAAAAATCGATGCACTATTTTATGTATCTTAGTGTAGTCTACTTGTGTGCCAAGTTATATTGAAATCAGACAAAAATTGTAGGACAAGTACAGTGTAGTGTTTTAAAGAATTTCACAGAAAATTCTTTTTTAGTAACCATGGCAACACTGTTCATCAAAAACCGATATAATATCCTATGTATCTTAGTGTAGTCTATTTGTGTGCCAAGTTATATTAAAATCAGACCAAAACTGTAAAAGGAGTAGCGTTTTAAAGGAATTTCTCATAAAATTCTATTTTTAATAACCATGGCAAGGCAACACTGTTCATCGAAATCAAAAACCGATGTATTATTTTATTTATCTAAGTGTAGTCTACCTGTGCGCCAGGTTAATTTGAAATCAGATCAAAACTGTAGGAGGAGTAGCATTTTAAAGGAATTTCACAAAAAATTCTATTTTTAGTCAACATGGCAACATGGTTCATTGAAATGAAAAACCGATAAATTATTGTCTGCATCTTAGTGTAACCTACTTGTGTGCCAAGTTATATTGAATTCAGATCAAAACTGTAGGAGGAGTAACATTTTAAAGAAATTTCACAGAAAATTCTGCCTTTAGTAAACATGGCAACAGCCTGCATCGAAATCAAGAACCGATGCACCATTTTATGAATCTTAGTGTAGTCTACTAGTGTGCCAAGTTATATTAAAATCAGACCAAAACTGTAAGAGGAGTAGCGTTTTAAAAAATTGTTTACAGACGGACAGACAGACGCACGGACCACGGACGCATGACTATCGCATAAGCTCTTCTGGTCTCTGACTAGTAGAGCTAAAAATTACTGTTTCTAATGATGCGATCCCTACTTGTAGTTCAAATGACAATTTTTTTTTATTTTTGCATAAAAAAAAATAGTACCCTATGGGGCCTTTAAGATGATATTACCAAATTGACATGGATAATTTAAATAAAGTGGTTATTTTCTAATCCGAATGTCCTCTATTTTTCTTAATTTTTTTTAGGATTTATTAGTTATTTTTATATGCTTCCTATAATTTAATTTTTCCAATTTCCACATATAGTAACGTTGTCACATAAAGGTACAAAATGGTACAAAAACTAATTGTTTCGATCGTTTACTAAGAGAGAAATAACACTTTTTATGGATTTTTGGCTCAAATCTGTACTTAGATTTGAAGAATTAAGGTAAGTCACTCCTCAAGTTTGTTATATCAAGGATTTTTTGAGAAGTATATTTTGGATAAGTACTCATAAAGTGTAACTCAAAATCGCAAAGAAAATAGGGGGTCAGTGTGCATCCTACTGATCTACGGTACATTTAAGTTGACCTTTTTGCACTTAAATTTCATCTCTTTGGTTAATTACTTTAACCCTTATTATATTTGATTAGATGTAAGAATGGCAATAAATATAATCTTATTTTACGTAAAATAGTTTGAATAAAATTTAACATTAAATAAATCTTGCAAATTAATGCGCGTAAATTATTGTTTGACCTTTTTGCACTAAAAAATAACATATTTGGGGTATTAAAAACTTTATAGGCAATAAAAAATTTTCTTATATCAAACTTTTTAGGACTTGAGTGCTGATCAGTCACAAGTATCGAGTAGTTTAAAATAAGGAAAGAAAAAGGTGGGGTCAGTGATGTTAATTTTGAAATATTTGTCAAAATATGTGATTTTCAGGCTAAAAATGGTGTAAATATGATTTTGACTTCTTTCATATATTTTCATTTTTTGGGAAAGTTTGTTGAGGGAATGTGTAAAACTTAGTCTAAAAATATAAATTAAGACCTATATTAAATATTTTTAGCAATATCAAAACGGAAAATATTCTCCAAGTAAAAGTATGTGAGGCTAAATTTCCATTACATTAAATTTTATAAATGTGCAGATTTGCAGAATTTTCTGCTAAATACCCTTCCACCAAAAGAAATAGTCCCTCATAAATCTTGCTTCTTTGTTGATTTTTGAGCAGTTTTTTCATTGAATGTTAAAAAATTTACATTGTTGAAAATAAATATGTTATAAAAATTGAATTTTGATAAGTAGTTTTGAAGTAAAAGCTTCTGCGTGAACTTTTCTAAAAAGCTGAGGAGTGACTTACCTTAAGTTCTAGTATGTGTAGAAAAATCTTATTTATTTGATATATTTTGAAACTTTAGTCCCTTATTATTGATTTAACTTACATTTGAAAAGTTCGTCTAGTCTTTGATTGCGTAAAAATTATAACAAAATTCAATGTTCTATAATAATTCTGAGGGGATGAAAAGAAGATATTTTCATAGGCCACCATTCCGCCAAAAATATAGTCCCTGCTAGTTTTCAAACGGAGTTTTCTATCTCAAGTTGTATAATTGTGATGAGGAAAGAAAAATATGGTCTTTTAAACCTCTTACATCTAAATACATAGGACATCAACAAATATACTTTGAATATTCCATCTAGTCAGAAACCAGAGAAGAATCCTACTTAAGTTAAATATTTCTTATGTTTTGGGGAAGATTAGGGATTTTTTATTCTCCATTTTTGGAGGCCCTCCCCTTTACTTGGAAAATTTTGCCACAGACTTGCTTTATATGCAACCTACGTTTCTTTTTATCATCTAACTTACATGTGCTACCCAGGGTCTTAAAGTAAATATTTCCAATCTAAGTATTTCTTATAACGATAAAAAAAAATGAAAATTAAATGATTGTCAATGCAATAAGAACTCTAACTCGTGCTAATTTTTGCCAACTAGACAGCAATCAGAAGGACTTCTGTGTTTCTTTCTTTCCTTGCATTTGTGCTACTTTATATTAATAGAATCAGATGAGCTAGTGACCAACTGGAATCGATTTAAATTCTAATTATGTAGCACCAAGAATGCAATGCCTTAAATACCAAAAGTCCAAGCATATCAAAGCATTATACTTTATGTTTGGAATAATTTGAAACAATAATTTCTTATATTATTCAAAAGTGGTTAATTCTACTCATAACTAGAAAGATTTCAATCTGTCTCCACTGCAATTGTCAGTAAATAATGATCTATTTCGGTATACATGTACCATTTATACTCGCATGCTAGTCGGTTCTGCTGATAAGTCTGAAATTTAGACATTTTTTTCACTCTTGGCTGACGTTAAATAGCGGACATGTCCCTATCAGAAAAAATACTGCAGAAAACTATATAGTTTTCTATAGTTTAATATAATTAACTAGAGAAGCAGAGTAAAAACTTTGGAACTTTGATTTGCTATAGTGAAAACTTTGAAACGTCGCAAACCACGGTCAAAATGTACAATCCTCTCCCATTCTGGCCCTAGTTGCATGAGACGAGAATATTTTCATAAAAGTATTAACCAATGCAAGAATAGTATAGTTGGACCTTTCATACGATCTTTCAATTCCCATTCGCAGTGAACAAAATACTTCTGATGAATACTAGTATTAATAGAGAGGGTCTCCCTTATACCGAAAAATGAACTACTTATTTAAATCTATTTCATCTTAATATTAGTCAGATGTAAACTTAATCTTATATATCGAAAGAAAAAAATATACTACAAATGAAATATGTGTCATTTAGAATTTAAAAAAAGAAGCCTCTTCAACCTCAGTCAATATGTATATTGTAATTTAATATATACTAGAATTCAAAATTGATTCTAAAAAAATCAAGCAACAGTGATGTATCCAAGCAACACTGCTCACAAATAAAGCCTAAATAAACCTTTGTCTCAACACAATATATATTGTTCTATGTATTACAAGTATTTTTTGTTATATATATCCTTAAACATAAGTTGTCAATATTGATGTATCTCTTTTTCGGAATTTGGAGAAACGAAGCAGATTAAAAATACAGTAGTGAAAATCTCGATACGCATATCTGAAACGTAAACAGTAATATTTGTTAAGCTGCATCAAATCTAAAATACAAAGTTTCGATAAAAATATTCAAATAAAATAAATATATATATATTTCAGGTTTACTATTAAAATCATTGTATCAATTTAAAAGGAATTTAATTGCTTGTTTGCTTCTGTAATTTTACTAAAATATGGTTCTTTTAAAGGATTTGAATATCATTTTCTTTATCCCTTTGTTTGTATCGCTTCCTTCCAGCTATCTGGCTGTCTGTCTCTAAAACCATACGGGGCTTTAAGACGTTCCCTTGACTAGATAGAAAACACAGTAAAACTTCAATAATTACCATTTATATAGCACAAGAGCATATATAAATATTTTGACAAGTGATATCTCATTGTTCAGGAAAGGTGGATGTGTGTTTCTCTTAGATATTACAAGCGATTTCTAAATTTTCTATCATTAAGGGTTGCAACTTCAACGCTTAATGATACACTCGTGTGTATCATTAAGCGTCGAATATGTCGATATTTGCTTGTTTCATTAAGCGTCGGTGTTGCACTGCATTTGTGACGCTTAATGATATCATTCTGTCATTAAGCGGCGATTTAGCATTAGCGGTTGAAAATGTCAGCTATTAATGCAATAATTTATGACATTAAGCGTTGCAACTGCAACGCTTAATGCTATCTGTATCATTAAGCGGCGTTTTATCATTAGAGGTTGCTACAGTGCACTCTAAGCAAAAAGTTTTTGATTCGAACCTGGCATGGGGCGTTATTATTATTTTTTTTTTCATGCAAACAACCATTTATTTTGTCAGTTTCATTTTATGTACTTATGTATTAAAATTTTGAACTAAAAAAGTTTTGGTTCAGTTTGGTTCTCGAGCGAAATCAATTAAGAATCTAATCTTCTATTCTATAATGTACATATGTATCATGCATCTATGCATTAAATATTTTAGATGTTTATTTTTTGTAAAACATTAATATGTTACAGTAGCCCTGGAAAAACGGACATAAATGTTACAATTTCACACGGTATTTCAGACTAAATGAAAAAAAACCTATGGACGTGCTTGAAAAATCTGACCAGCTATGTTCAGCCAACCAAATCATGGACATTTTAACCATAAATGTTTCCTACAAATGATTCCTGCAGATTACTCGCCAAATGCGCCCATCTTCTTTAAACCAACGCTTATTATCTTGGATTTTGAAAAACTTTATTTAAATCCTTACAAACAAAGATGCATGCGGGTTCCAGTAAACCAACCCTCTTTCTTTACTCCTCACTAAGATATTACCAATAGTGAAGGAGAAACCTTACTAGTAATGTTCAACAATATATTTACGAAGTGGTGTAAATCTGATGTGGATACTTAAAAATTCTAAGGAGAATATGGAAATTTTAAATCAATTTTATATACGTGTACAACTATTGCCCACGATAAATTTAAGTTCAGGCTTTTTGATGTTATTGATAGCTACTCTGTGATCGGTCAGCAGGGGGTGCTCATTCCTCCATGGCACCTGATCCCACCTCTGATGTTTTGAAGGTCCGTGTTATTTTGTATTGTTTTATGGACTTTAAAATTGAATACTGCTCGTTATCTTCATATCCTTCGGGCCATTTATATGTACCGTCCTATCAGTGGACTTTGGTCTTTTACCGAGTCCTGTATAGTGAGGTCGTGATTTTTTTTTTTCTAGGAGTCCTGAGACAAAATTTATATCTGCTTTAAACGTATAGAAATGTCAAGACTATAAAATGAAATTTTAAGATATATACAAAATTTTAACCAGAGGTAGTAATATAACCCTGCATCTTAGTCATGTAAGCAATGTTAAGGTCACAGAAATTGAACTTTAAATGCTTCGCCAAAATTATATAATTGTTTATTGGTAAAAGGAAGCGATGTTGCAACCTCTAATGATAAAACGCCGCTTAATGATACAAATAGCATTACAATGCAATTGCAACGCTTAATGCCATAAATTATTTCATTAAAAGCTGACATTCTCAACCGCTAATGCTAAATTGCCGCTTAATGATAGAATTATTTCATTAAGCGTCACAAATGCAGAACAACACTGACGCTTAATGATACAAGCAAATATCGACATAGCCGACGACTAATTATACATGTACACACTAGTGTATCACAAAGCGTTGCAGATGCAACCTTTAATGCTCTAAGATTTGAAATGTATTGCAATATCTAAGAGACACACACATCCACCTGTCCTGTACAATGAGATATCATTTGCCAAATCATTTATATATGTCCTTGTTCTATGTAAATGGTAATTATTTGAGTTTTTACTAAGTTTACTAGCTAGTCAAGGGAACTTGTTAGAGCTCCGGATGCTTACCCAGATAGCAAGACATAGTTGGGCCAACGTTGGCCCAATTTTTTTTCCACTGTTGGCCCACTGTTGGTAACCTTACGTTGGCCCACGGTAATTTTGCTCATCGGCCCAACTTTGGTCCAACATGTTGGCATATTGTTGGGCCAACGTAAGTATAATTGTATGCCAACTAACAGCCAACCTTATTAACTGGTTGGTTAGGTTGGCCCAACGTTGGCCCTTTGTTGAAATGTCAGGTGGCATATTGTTGGGCCAACGCAGTTATCAGTGTATGCCAACTAACAGCCAACCTTAACAACTGGTTGGTTAGGTTGGCCCAACGTTGGCCCTATATTGAAATGTCAGATGGCATATAGATGGGCCAACGTAGTTTTTAGTGTATGCCAACTAACAGCCAACCTTAACAACTGGTTGGTTCGGTTGGCCCAATGTTGACCCTTTGTTGGCCCAATGTTGACCCTTTGTTACAATGTCAGATGGCAAATTGTTGGACCAACGTAGTTATTACATAGAAACATTTGCAATTGTTTAAGTGATTCTTTACATAAACCTAATTAAGATCTAGACTGTTTTAAAAAAAAAAATAATACATTTTAAAAATTTATACAATTCAACCTGCATTCATAATGCATACATGGACATGTTAAATGAAAACATTACTAATGCTTCACTGTGAAAATATATTATATACATCAATTCAATCATAATTTACAAAATGAATTTTAAAATAGACAATAGAGGTAAATTATGAAAAGTTATCAATTCAAAGTTCATAATCAGGTCTCACTTCCTCTATCAATGTCCTTTGTTGTATTCCCGCTCTTTTTTCCATCCTTTCGTCGCCTCCCGTTTTCTTCATTTTGATCGTTGTCATACGTACTCGTACTTCATACACTTCTTTATGCTCTTCGATTTCATTGTTATTTACCGCCAAAACATGTGCTTTGCTTGCAGTCTCTGACTGAAAATACAAAATAGTTTGATATAAGAAACAATACAATTACTGGTCCAACTAATGAATAAATAATACTTCAAATTAAGTCTTGTAAAGAGAATGATGTATTACACTATTAGTGCATGTTGATCTATAAACCTTAATTCCCTCGTGTCTGTAATAGACAGTTAAGAATTGGATAGAAACAACTTAAAACTAAGATGTTATCTAACTTGTTTATCATTGTATTTCTTAATGAGCTCTAGAAGTTATTGTAAATAAAGTTTGAAATACATGTATTTGAAAACGGTATACACATGTATATAAATGTACTTGTATTCACATTAACTTACAGTGCTTGTGTACAAAAACATGAAAAAGAATGAATTCTGATTCAATTTTAACAGTAAACCTGAATAAATAAGAATAAATTTACTTACACCGCTTCAAAATGCAGCTTTAGCAAGTGTATAATCCACAAATTTAAAATTGACTTCTTCTTGCTTGCCCTTCATTTACAGTCTGTGACACCACCTGTGAGCAATTGAATCTTACAGCTCACTCCACAGCCGCGCGTCTCTCCAAGCTTTAGCGAACGCCTAACTTTTGTTTCAATTTAATGATGAAGCTGAGTCATTTTGATTTATGTATATGTGGGCTTCATTCACATCCTGTTCCTGGGAACTTATTCAGTCTTCTCTAAATTCTCATGAATACAATGCTCATGAAAAATTTCATAATTTTAAATAGTTTTTTTTTCAAATTAATAAGCATGCATGCGCGCTGTTAATTATAGGTGTTGTGATCACTTAAATTCAAAGATAAAATTTTGAAAATATCAGATCTAAACAAAAACAGGCATCCAATTAAATGCATGGACAAAGAATGTCCTCTTAATTATTTCAGAATGTGCATCTAAATTAATACTTAGTAAAAGCTCAGCAGCTAAAATTGCACCATCATTTAGTTGGCAGTATAATAATTGGGCCAACGTTGGCCCAATATAAATATCCCATCTTTGAAACACCTAAACAAAAGAACACTCGTCCTAGCATCGGGCCAACGTTGGACCAACATACTACTACCTTGATAAGTGTATTACAAACATTGGGCCAACGTTGGGCCAACATGCTACTACCAACTTGATAAGACACTTTCTTGAAGGGTGTCTTACAAACATTGGGCCAACAATACTATAACCAACTTGATAAGACACTTTTTAAGGACGTATTACAAACATTGGGCTTACGTTGGGCCAACATACTACTACCAACTTGATAAGACTCATTCTTTATGGGTGTATTACAAACATTGGGCCAACGATGGGCCAACATCAGCATCCCTCCTTCCTTGGAAAGTTAAGTGAATGGAAGTTGCTAACGTTGGACCAACGTTGGGCCAACATAGGAATTCTGTCATGGTCGAGAAGGTTGGCATGGTAACATTGGTCCAACGTTGGCCCAACGTTGTTCCCCGAACGCCAACCATACAACCTTTTGCCAATGTTGGCCCAACATAGTCATGCTATCTGGGTAAAAGACAGACAGTCAGATATATAACTGAGAGAAAGAGATAAAAAGAGATAAACAAAATTATAACCAAATCCTTTTAAAAGAACCCCCTTTTTTAACTGAAAATACTGAGAAAAAAAAACAAATTCCTTCTAATTTGATACAACGATTTGAATAGTCATCCTAAAATATATGTATAATAAACTTGAATATTTTTTATCAAAACATTGTATTTTAGATTTCATACAGCTTAATTCATGTCACTGTACACTTTTCAGATAGACATATCGAGAAGTAAATTTACACTATTTTTTTAATCTGCTCCATTTCTCCACCTTCGAAAAATGAGGCATCAATATTGACAACTTTTATGAATATATACCACAAAAATACAATGTAATACATTGAATAATATAATACTTTCATGTAAATTAGTTGAATCTGATCAGTCGAAAAACATTTCTTAAAAAACACTTTTACCCGCTGAATAATGAAGCCACACCCTCCGGCGTAGCAACAGTCAACAATGCTTAATGACGGGTGATATTCCAAAAAATAGCGACTGCGCAGAATTTCTGCGCGCGAGCTTCACTGTTATAGTATAAGTATAAAACATTCAGTATAATATAATAAATATTGCATGTAGCTGCGCCTTGGTTGACAATGATTATCTTGGGGTGAAAATTTTCAATGTTACACTGAACTACATACAATATTCATACTGAAAGGAAAAAGAAATGCATATTAATATTTTAAATTAAATTAAAACGATTATTTCGAAAACGTTTTCCAGTGTTGTTATCAAACATTTAAGTTCATCTTTAATCAACAAGTTACCAAAATCTTGTGTGACTTTGACTGATAATTCCAGAGTTATTGAAATTAATATGTCGATTACCCCAAAAGTTAAAAATTCTCCTTGTCTCCCTTGCACACTGGTAACAGCTTTGATTTTTCTGTGCATTGAGTTCACCAGAGCATTTGTCTTTTTCATAGGATTATTATTCAACCCTTCCGACAATATTCTTAATGGTTGAGAGGAGCTGTATTATGAATGTATTTACAGAATCGAGCTGGTTTCGTACACGTGAATGTTTGTAAGAAAGTCTCGACAAACACTGGCTACAGTTTTCCAGTGTGAACATGCTAGAAACATTACATGTACGCATACGACGCATACGTGCACGTGTGAGAGTAAAATCGACTTAAAAGTTGCCAAGGTCGCGGACCAAATTAGAGCAGAGAATTTCTATCTGTTATAGGGTTGAAAATATGGGTATGATAGTCTGCTGTATAAATATCGGTTTCAGTGTGATGCATCGACAATAACCGAGGTGATATGATGAAAAGCACTATCTTGATGTGACGTTGATACGTGTCAATGTCACTGCCATGGTTAGTTGGAAACCTTTTAGGTTACTCTCTGATAACTGAAAAAAAACTTTTTTGTTGAAAAGTTTAAAACAAACTGCACAGCAACATGTTGCCTTTTTATTCACTTACGCAATTCAATTACTGGACCCAATGTAACTTCAGTAAGCATACCATGATTGCAAGAAAATTTATACTGATTGCAAATGCGGAAAATGATGTCTATAACTCTAATGCATCGACTGGCACTACAAAATGTGTTCATAAAATTGTCATTATCAACATGCAAGTGTTTTTGGCTTTTTATCACTTCCCCTACGTAACGCCATACATTTCATGGTTGAGTAGTTTTGACCAGCAATTTTAGTGCTAAGTATCCAAAATACACATATGACAAATTTTCAGAATTTTCGACCACACAGTCAAAAAATTTTCGCATATTATTTTCTTATGCGTTTCTTTTTCATTTCAGTATATATAAAAGAAAAAGTTTGATTTATCCTTTATTCGTGATCAGTGTTACTTGAATATATAACTGTTGCTTGATTATTTTAGTATCATTTTCGAATATATATCAAATTATAAATGTGGGTTTCTCATGTTATCAAATCTCATAAAGCCTGGCCCGAGGACCTTCTTGTTCAATTATGATCATATACCAATTGTTTTTTTTATCCCGTTTTATGTTTAAAAATAATACATGTGCCATATTACTGGTCGGATATGGAGTTTTGGACTAAAGTTTACCCCCACCCCAGAGGTTAAGAATGTCGGCTATTAATGCA
>PRKT01000779.1:0-39164 GCA_003671525.1 Saccostrea glomerata
AAGAAAAGTAGATAACTGCAGCATGTGCAGTGTTCCTGGGTTGGACTTAATCTTTACCTCAAACATCAGCAAGCAGTGCTTCCCCATATGTATAATAAGGACTCTTTCAACGTTAAACAATACTTTCAAATGACTTTGTGATTTTTATATATATTTCTTTTAAACATTCTGAATAAGATGCATGTAATGCTAACATTGTGTAAATGGCTATAGATGCATTGCCAAGTAGATCATAATCTTACATGTATACCATGCATATCTTCAAACCATTAAATGTTATGCTTATTATTCCAATTATCTCCCTTTTTGTTACAAATTATCTCCCTTTCTGTTTAAGTTATCTGACTTGTCACTGGTTAATACACGTTGTGTCACCTGCATCCTACACAACTATCACTTTAACCTGTTAGTCTCAGCGATAGCTCTGTCTCGTAATAGGTAAACAAAACACCTGTAGGGGCTATTTTTAGTAACAGCATATAAAATGTAAGATGTGTATTGGTGATCCCCTGGGGATGGTACAAACAATCAGTAGATGTAATGGGGAAGTGCTTTTGTTGTTTTGTCCTCAGAGTGTGTATTTATGATTTTTTTTTGGTGGAATGTTTAGAACGCTATAATAATGATAGCAATGGTTTACGTTATGTAAGTAATTCTTTGACTTCAAAATTTATCATATAATTATTTATCATTGAAAATATTGAAGTGTCACAGAGTCAAATTAAAATTATTCTTGCATATAGATTATTTTATGTAACATGTATAATGTGTCATGGTTTTTTCATGCTTGATGTATTTTCATTTAGGAGACTATAATTTAAGGTTTTATTATTTCATGATATGGGAAATGTTTTATAAAAAATTGCATTTTCAAGATGTTTGGGAGAAAATAGCATTTCAATTTAGTTTGGAAATTTTTGCTAATGACTATACATTTATAAAGGATTTTTAATGAAGTAGAAATATTGTTCATTAATTGTTTAACTTTTATAGAGGCCGGGATTTTTACTTTAACATGAATTTCATAAAAGGGTCAGAACACAGAGAAATATTGCATTTATTTGATTTGTATCTGCTTTAAAATCAGTATGTGTAAACAGATTTGATGATAACTTTAAATTCAAAGTAAGTTGATGACAAGTCATAGAAGGAGTGTTGCACTTTGAGAATTTAGTAATTTTAATTAAAATGACAGATAAGAGCAGAAAGGCTTGAATACAATTGTTTTCTAACATTTTTGCCTTTTGTCAAATTACTTCTCTGACTCTAACATTCAATGCATAATCTGACAACAATCAAACAAGAAGGAGGACTCGAGATTCAGAGGCTAAAAAACCAATCATTATGGATGACCGTTAGTGATGCAGGCTACCACATTTTAGTCCCTCTGTAATTACAGAGATCTTTGAAATGGGAGACCAGAACTCTCCTGTATTGGAGGAGCAATAAACCTATAATCAATTCCCTAATAAAATCTGTCCTCTTTGACAAGCTTTAACGAGGTCCTTAACAAGGCTAACAAACCCAGGCTTTTATCTCTCTGTATGGAATGTTATACACTTACCACACTGACTAGGAATGTATGGTTTATTGTGCACTTTTATGTCTGAAAAAACAAAAACAATGTGCTCCATCAATCACTTTTTGTACTAGATGGGGTAAGCCGATCTTTATTGACATTTATGTAATATTGCATGCTATCTGTCACTTAGATAAACATGTATACTTTTTTCTTGTGGGAATTACCGTATTAGAAATTTTTAGTTTCCTTGGTTTTATAACGAACATGAATAGGAAAAAATTTTCAAATAAATTAAAAAAGATTTTAAAAATTTTTTTTTAATTTTTTAAATTCTTTAGCTAATTAGAAATTAAATTTTAAAAAATCATTTTATTTCTCCTCTTTCTAAGAATTTTAACTTCCTTTTAGTCTTAAGGACAGATGATACAAACAAAAAATGGATGCCTGGATTGGTATATATTTACTGGTCTTATTTCATTGAAAATGAGGTAAAAAATAAATTTCTTGACTAATCGAGAATTCTCTGAAACCATTCTTATTAATCTATACAAATATTTTTCTCTTCAAATCCCATTTTTGGGAGAATTTGAATAAAAATTCAAAAACTACGCGGTTAAACTTACTCATTTTACTCATTAAAACATGACTCAAGTTGTTATTTTCAAATTTTTTGACAAAAATTTGTTTGTATCATCTGTCCTTAAGCATAGAATTTGATTGTACCATTATATAAGCCCAGAATGTTGTTCAGAATGTTCTGTTCCAAATGGGTGGTCATCTAGCATGTCTAGTTGATATATTATAAATTTTAATTAGATAGATTCAGATTTTACTGTTACAGTAACTTTGTGTTCTTGATATACAGGTAAATTAATATGAATTTTTAGATATTGAGTCTGATTTTACCTTGAGCACTTGAGAGTCATTTGATTAGTAACATGCACCCTGTTTTCAATTTGACCTTGACCTTCAATTTGGCCTTGACCTTTAAGTTGACATTTCCGAAATTTACCTTGGTTTGTGACCTTTTTGGGTAGCTTTTGATTCTGATATGATTATTGAGATTCTGATTGTCCCACTTTTCGAAGACTTCAAACTTGGCCATCAAATAACAAGAGTTAATTGGTAGCACTCACAGTGTTTAACAATTCTGTTTTCTACAAAGGCATCTTGTTTGTATCTTCACCAAAAAAACCCTTATAAGAATATAAGTACATCACTACATGTAATATGATCATTTATAGTTTAAGGTTGCATGATGCAAGACATTACTGTGACTAATGAAACGAACTTAAGTATGTACCCCTCAATTTATACAAAATTACAACAAGTGTTTCACAATGTTAGATACATTAATACACACATATATGTAGATACAGAAGGATTAGGTGACAAGTGTTGGAATATAAGGCTGTCTATGAGGAAGTTGATTATGTAGCCAGTGTACTGCGTGCCGGCTAACTATTGTATTATGTTAATGTACAGGTCGTGTTGTGACCGTGTCCTATATAGAAAAACATGGAAATAAATCCTCCTTTATTTACACAGCAAAATTGGGAATTTATTGTTAAAATTTTATTTTCCTGAAACATAAACGCAGGGTGTGAAAGTGTGAGAGCTGTAGAAATGGCTAGCACCGGTAATTTGTGTATAAGTGATCAGTTAATTTTGCCCACAAATGGCTTGAGACTAGAGGATATGTTTGTTTTTAGACTCAGGTGAGTTTTGTGATGATTAAAATGGGAAGTTATAAATATATGTGTAGGTTTTTCTTTAATGGAAATTCAAATTTTAAATGCACCTAGAAGAAGACTTTGCATGGCCCAGGGGAAGACAATAGATAGGTCTTCCCTGATACACATACATATAGTATGAATTATATCTAATTTAAAAAAAAAAAAAATTCTTTTCTATTGTAAATAATTGCGGTAATATTTAGAATTTTGTCTAAAGGAAGTATTAATCTTTTGATAAGATTAAAGCAAATGTCTCTTAAATAGGTAGTCAGCTCAAAAAAACTTGATATTATTTCATGACAAATTAACAGCTAGTGTACTAATTAAGTGTACATGTCATCAATCGATATACTGTATGTACATGTACAAAAGGTAGCAGTACTATATCGTAATTACGATATGATCTAAAGCATATTACATTCGGATCATTACTAAAACATAAAGATAAAAAAACACTGACTCCACAGAGAGAATGTCCTATCATGGGGTTAAATAGAAGCTGAAGTGGATACTTGAAAATTCACAAGTGGGTCTATGAGATTTGGGAGTCCTACTTAGGGGGCAGTAAACGAGCGATTTATACAGTTATTTGCCTGGTAGTGACAGGGCACTAGATGAAGAATCATGGGAATTAATATGTATTGGGGATGGTATATGGTACAGATTGCGGATTTTAACTAAAAAAAATAGTCCATAAGGTCTTTATGGGAACAAAATCAGAATATTTCAATGGATGTACCTGTACTCTTTGTCAGCTGATTTGTATGTATATATTTTTTTTTCTATAAGATTATAAGCAATTTAATTCACAGAGTTAGATGCATTTAGTTCAGTTTTATCAGGATTGTACTTGATTCTTCATTTATTGGAAAAAAAAATCATTTATTATAATTATAATTTTGTAACCATTCACATTAAAAATCTATGCTGTATGGCAAAACCAAAATATTTGAGTCTTTGCACATTGTCCTGTATTCTGCTTCTGGTATAAATATATGGATGTAAATTGTAAATTAAAATCCATCATTTGTTACATAAACTATAAGTGTTTCAATTACTTATTACTTGAAGACAGAATATGAACTGTTTGATCTTATATTCACTTCTGATCATCGTGTTCATGTTGTCATATTATATAATAATTTAAAACTAAGAAATATATAGGAAAACAGTAAATATTTTTATAGCATTTTAGACCCAAAAAATGCTAAATAATTTTGTTCATTGGCACCAAGTTGCAGGGAAGGTGATTTTCCTTTAAAAAGCCAGTGGCAATGGTTAAAACTTTGCTTCTTTTACTTAGGAAGTGTCGCTTGACAGAAAGCAACAAACTGTGTAACTACAAAATAAAACTGGGAGAAGATTCTGAATGGTATTCTATATCACAGCTCTGTAGGAATAGGGTAAGTAACTGTTCATCTGGTCTCTGTAGGAATAGGGTAGGTCATTGTACATCTCACCTCTTTGGGAATAAGGTAGGTCATTGTACAGTACATCTCAGCTCCGTAGGAATATGGTAAGTCATTGTACATCTAATCTCTGTGGGAATAAGGTAAGTCATTGTACATCTCAGCTCTGTAGGAATGGGGTAAGTCATTGTATATCTCAGCTCTGTAGGAATGGGGTGGGTTTTTATATATCTCAGCCCTGTTGGAAAGGGGTAGGTTATTATATATCTCAGCCCTGTTGGAAAACGGTAAGCCACATTCATTATAAAAAAAATCTTTGTCATTAGATGCAAGGATATTTAAAAGTTTTGAAAAATAGTTCTCTGAAAGGAGCTGTATGAGCACACATGACTACAGTTGCTTGTTATTTTTGGCCTGTGTTTGTAGAAGAAAAAAGAAAACAATATACTGTAGATCACTAAATTTTCGCGACACCTTATTTTCGCGAGATAGTAAATGACTCTTGATTAGCGAGATAAAATTTTCGCGATTTGTGGTCATTGCTCTATATAATCTTAAGGAATACTATTATACGCGGGAATTAAATTTTCGCGAGCACACTGTCTCGCGTAATTACGCGGAAATAAAGTTCTCGCGAAGAAAAAGTGATTTACAGTACAATCTTGCCACATTATAAAATTATTTTTGCCTTTGAAGTTTAAAATATTTTGAAATATCTTATAGTTAACTAGTTATTTTTCTATAAATTCATTATAATAATTAAGCTTTTCAAGAAAATATATAACATTATCAAAGCCTGGATTACATGTAATTTTTTTCATTCCAGATTGCTGCTGTTTGTGATTTCTATACATACATTCGATACATTAACCAAGGTTTAGTGAAGAGTGAAGGTTAGTTGTCTTTTATGATCATTTACTGATCTGGTATTTTATGATTTTAATTTGATAATGTTGTGCAAAAGCTTCATTGAGCAATTATTTATATATTAATTATTTTTTTAACCTTTGAGTCACCTTTAGAAACTGTGAATTTGATCTATAGTATAAAATCAATAGAAAAAAATGCTAAAAAATATGCTTATAATTCTAGCAAATTATTCTGTTAGAATATGTCTGGTAGCACTGCACAATGAATAATTCTTTGTAACAAAAGATTTCAGTAGAAAGTAGGTTAAATATTTCCTGATATTTCTTTCGTTCCAGACAAGGATGCTTTTTATGAAGTTGCGAGATTGAGGAAAAAGATGGCTCTCTCTAGACTTGGTTACTCCTAGTTTGTTACTGTAGTGAACAATTCCTATGTTAGTGATTCTCAGGCCACACTTAAACATGTTAGTGACTTTTCACTTGCCATTGTATAGTGCCTACAGAGGCAGGATACTGACAAATAAGAGGCTGCTGCAAGGCTTTCAAGGAGATTTTCAGTGCCATCCAGTCCACTTTCCTTTGTTTAGAGGGGACAACTGTCACATTTTCCTCGCTTAACACTGATTCAAAATCTTGAACTCTTTGGATATGTTCAGTATTTAGCATTTCAATGTGTTGTCGCAACTTCTGGTTTTCACCTTGGCTATCTTCTAGAAGCTGATGCCACTCCATCTTTTGAGAGCTCGGTACAGGTGTTGATTCTTGTTCTTCTGACTTCTTTGTTTTTTCTTCTAGTTCTTTCTTTGCTTTTTCTAGCTGTTTAATTCTCGTTTCCTTCCCTTTGCATAATTTCTTTAACTTAGCTACTTCTTGTTGAAGACATTTTTCTTCATTTTCCTTCGTATCAGAAACTGTAGGGTTTTCTTGTGCTGATGTATCTTTCAAAGATTCTAGTTCTTCCTTCAGATTAGCAATAACAGTGTCCTTTTCCATGACTAAATCTTCCATGGATTGATATGAAGACATAGTGTCCCTAAATTCTTTTTCATACCAATCCTCCCATCCATATATTCTATTTTTCAAATCATAAATTTCTTCATCTTTAGCTAGAAGAAATTCTCTTAACGATTGCAATTCATCTTGCTGACTAACTGCAAAATTCCTCCCATCAACAATCTCTTCATCTCGTGACTGAATGACATCTTTTAAATCTTCAATTTCTCTTTCAAGCTGCATAACTACTTCAGAATGCATTATTCTTTCTTTCCATTCACTATCAATATGACTTGAGCTTAAGGAGAGATTTTCTATGCTTTCTCTAGTCGTGTTACTTCCACTTTCATCAGCTTTACTTTGATCATCTTTGGCTGCACTTTGCAGTTTGGCAAGTTTAGCATCTTTGGCTTTACATAACGTTTTCAATTTGGATAATTTGGCATTTAAAGCTGAAAGTTCTTTTTGGTGATTATCTTGCATTGAAAGAATTAAAGTCTGCTTTTCTTCTAATAATGACTTCAATTGTTGTGGATCTTGTCCATCGAGCTGGGAATCATTCTTTTCAGATAAAGCTTCTTGGATCACAGAGTTGCTACTTAAAGTGAGTGTTGATTCTTGTTTTTCAATCAAGTCACTAACAACAGGCATAGCCGTAACCTGAGATTCGCTGCCATCTTCAAGTTTCTGACATCTACTTTTCCAGTAGTCAGTCTCAGATGCAGCCGCAGTAAGGGACTGAATTTGTTGTTCCATATCTTTCTCTTGACGCTGCAAAAATTCAATGGTATTTTCAAGTGCAGAACATTTCTCTTCCAAGCTTAAAATTTTCCTTTTGCTGGAATTACTGTCATTTAAAATCTCTCTGTTTTTATCTCTCATATCCTGCTCCATATCCCCTATTTGCAATTCATGCTGTTTACAGAGTTCTTCCCACTGACTCATTCTCTCTAACTCTCCCTGCAATAGTTCTACTTTTTCTTCTTTCTGTCCAAGTTTTTCAGACAAATCATTAATTCGTTCTTTCATTAAAAGTAAATCTGTTTCCTTTTCTGACAAAATACTCTCTTGCTTTTCTAGGTAAAAGTAAAAGAAATGGAAGAAGAAAAACAAAGAATCATTAGTGAAAAAGAAAAGTTTGAAATTTCTTCTCAATCTTTAACTACATCTTTGAAAGATAAAGAGATTCTAATAGGTTCAATAGAATCTCAGCTTACAGAATTGATGAAAGACCTAGACAGTGCCAGAAAAGACAGAGATTTGGCTTTACAGGAGAGTTCCAAATTTCAAACAGAAATTTCAAATCTAAAAGAAGAAAATAAAACCTCCAAAAATGTCCTATGTGAAAAAGAGAAGGAATCAGAAGAAATCATTTCAAGCTTAAAGGAAGAACTGAAAGGTAATTTGCTTGAAAAAGAAGCTCTTGTGGAAATGATACTCAGTGAGGACCTGTCTCAAAATCTGTCTCCTGGATCAAATGTCTCGCAACAAATGGAAAAAGCTGTTCACAGATTAGTTCAGTTAAAGTCTTTAATTGAAAGTACGAAAGAGGAATGCAGTCAGAAAGCGAGTCAAATAGATGTGTTAAAACAGGAAATGGAAGACATGAATGTGAAACTGGAAGCACATATATCTAGTCATTTACATACATCATTGATTCTAGTCAAAGAAAAGCAAAAGTCAGATAAAATGGAAAATGATCTCAAAGAAGCCACAAAAGCAAAGAATGATGCTCAGGAAGAAATTCATCAGCATGTTTGTGAACTCAGTAATAAAGACAAAGTAGTTTGTACCTTGCAGACTGAAATTGAACAGTTGAAGCTAGCCAACAGACAAGAAGTTACTGTTTTGCAACAAAGCCATGATGAATTAGTGAACAAAACAAAGGAGACGCTACAAGAAATGTACAAAGAAAAGGATAGTCTTATTGAAGAATTGAAGCATGTAAATGAACAAAACACAATATCCTCCCAAAAATTGGAAATTTCAGAGAAGCGCTTATCTGAGTTGGAAACGGAGAGTACCAGTTTATCTGCAAAACTAGAACAGGCTGAAAATGAAAATCAGAGTCTCATTACAGAAGTAAAGAGTTTACAAGAATCTCTGTCACAGGAGAGGTCAGATAATCTTTCAATAATAAATGAAAAGACTGGTGTGATTGAGAACCTCCAATCCGAATTGCAGTCTCAGGTACAAGAATTACACAGCACTCAAAAGCAACTGGAAATTGTAAACAAAGATCTGAAAGAAGAAATAGCAAAACTCTCTGACAAAAATGCAGGTTTGCTTAATCAAAATGATGAGTTGTCGGAGAGCAAAATAAACCTTGAAGTGGAAAAGGCTGCGCTGAAAGAGCTTGTCTCTTCATTGCAGGAAGAAATAAAGAATAAGGAACAGAGACATAAGGATTCTGAAGAAGCTTTAGAGGCTGTCAGACAGGAAAGGGATTGTTTGGAGAAATGTAATCGTGACCTTGAAGTCAAGGTAGAAGAATTAAAAACAAAGACAGAGAATTTAGAACTTGAATTTAAGAAAGAAACAGACGATTTTTCAAAAAATTGTACAGAATTGACAAAACAAAAGGATCTTTTGCAACAAAAAATTGATCTCCTGACTGATGACCTGGTTTGTAAAGAGAAAAGTCCTGAGCAGTATGAAAGTGATCAACAATCCCTGAATGAAAAACTAAATTTGGCATTGCTTGAAAAGGACAAAGAAGGAATGAATCATCAAAAAGAAACGCAGGAATTATCTGTATCCAATGCTAGTCTTCAGGATGAATTAAAAACTCTTAAAGAATCCATGGTTATCTTGGAAACTAAATTAGAGGAAGAATCAAAAAACTGCATTGAATTGAAACATATGTATGATGAAGCTGTGCAATCAAACTGTAAATACCAGAAAGACATAGAAATATCACGACAGAACTTAGAGGAAACAATCGAAAAGAGAAAGTCTGTTACAGAGGAACTACATCAACTGAAAGAATCTCTGGAATTAAAGATGAAGGAGCTCTCTGCACTGTCAACGGAAAAAGAGACACTAAAGAACGAGTTGGAAAGTTTGAAAGATTTATATGAAAAGTGTTTTAAAGAAAAAGAGAGATTGGAAAATTTGGTTAAAGAGTTAGAACAAACTTTATCAGAAGAAAATTCAAATTTTGACAGCAGAGTTAAAGAAATTGAGTCACTTATGTTAACTTTAGGAGAGATGCAAAATGCCAATGACTTTTTACAGAAGAAGTTGGAAGATGTTGAGGATGAGAAACAGGTATTAGAAAAGAATGTGGGAGATATCCAAGAAAATCTTCACACTCTTAACATAGAAAGAGAAGATTTAGTGAAGAAAATTGAAGAACTCAAAAACAAAGAAGAAGCGCATATTTCTAAGAATGAAACGCTTTTGAATGATCTAGAGAAGATGGGAACAGAAAGGGAATCCCTGTGTTTGAACTATGAAAAATTATCCAAGGACTTTGATGACATTAAACTGGAAAATGATTTGTGGAGTAAATCTGCGGCAGAGAAGGAAATTCATGTAAATGCTTTGGAGTCCGAAATCGCGGAGTTGAAGGCAACTAACCAGAACCTTGGGCTCTCCTTATGTGATGCAGAGACGGAGATAGAAAGGTTAAAGACTGTATTGCAGGAAAATGTAGCTATCAGGGAAGAGAATGAAAAGTTATTGCTACAAAGCATGACAGAATCGCAGTCTCAGTCTGAAAATATTGTAAAGATAGATCCACTTTCCTTTGTTTAGAGGGGACAACTGTCACAGCTTGAGAGATAGAAATTTTAGATTAAAGACTTGTGAAGTTATACAACATGGATAATGTTGAAAGACATGATTTTATACCCCAATTATATTTTGTTTATGTTGTCATGATAGTGAGGAGATTTTGTTTGACAGAATCATAAAGTATCAATAGTAAAACACACTTATAATGAATTGTGGTGATGTGATTTTCATTTCCCATCAGTTTAAAGCATATTCTGGAGCTTAAGAATATATAGAATTATGCTTTTAAGGAAGCCAAATCGCCAGTCAATGGCAATTTGTTATAAGCATGTTTTAAAGTTCCATGTTTCCATTTGAATGTCTTTTAGGTAGAGAGTTTAGATTAAATTAAAGATAAGCACACTATTGTTCACTTATTTAGGTGTATTATTTTAAGTGCAGAATACTTCTGACGATTATTAGTTATCATAAATGTTTAGGGCACAAGTCATGGTGTAACATTTTTCTTCCACTGATAATGTGCAAATTAGAAAAGTCACAGTTTCATCATAGACTTCTGTTTTCAGTTTCTTTAAAGACTAAGTTTGGTGGCAGTTTTTTTATACAAAATATGTATTCTGTTGTATAATGCCACAAAAATTGGTTAATCAAAAATACACTTGGAGTAGCCCACCTGAAAAATACATATTTTTTTATATATTGCAGATATCTTTTTTATGTGATTTAGTTGACAAGAGGGATAAATAGTGATATTACATGTATAATTATGTAAAGTTTTTTATATGTACCAGAGTTGTGTATTTTGTATATAGGATTTGTATATATGTATAATATTTTAGAATACTGTTGATTGAAAATATATAAGGAAGCTTTTGAAAAAAATGCATTAATTAATGAAAGTGATGTAAATATTCATTGTACAGAGCAACCGGAGAAAGTATTTTCAATTTCAAACCCTTGCTTTAAACATAAATCTTGTTTCCTTTGTATAGTTTTATAGTTCTGATTTGCTTTAGTGTTTTGAATTTATGGACATGTGCCAAACCAGCTCTTTAATCCGTGGGAAATATGCACTGTTAAATTATCTATATTTTAACAATGTTTAACATGTTACATGTAAAATTAAATTTATAACTTGAAAAGGGTATTGTATATTAGTATTGTTTATTACATGCATTTGAAGTTATATAAGATCCTAAACAAAATTGTTATTATATTTTGTTGATAGAAATATATATATTTATTTTATCTACAATTCGTAACTGTTGATGCAATTTCATAATAGCTGTGTTTTTGTGCAATATGTGGTACTTTGTTACTTATTTATCTTCATTTTGATTTGTATTGTTGTAAACGGAATACCAATGTTTGAGATTCACAATTCAAAATTGTACAGAAAGAAAAAAACAACACACTTTTATAAAGTGTAATGCATAATTGTATAAGATACCTTGAAAATTTAAAATTTGAAATTTAATCTAATATATAAACAGAGTCATGTGCAATAAACACTAACATATTCTACATTTACTCTTTAAATAAATAGAATTAGTTTAGGAACAGGAACCAAAAAAAAAAAACTAGTTGGTCCTTTTTCAAGGAATTGAGAACTGTTAGAAGCACAGTAACACAATTGCTATGGAGATTTTTCTTAGAATTTAAAAACCTGCCTGTCTCTACAAGAAATAACTCTTCCCTGAAAATTATACTGAGAAAATGTGTATGACTAAAATCTTAACCTTTCTGGTTCTCACAAGAAAGTTATGAGATACATTTTGCCGACACTTTCAGATGTTGTAGACTTAATTATATTTGTTTGTGAGAAAAAGCTGCAAGTTTTGTAACCTTGTTTTACAAGAGACTATTCATATGCAGAATATTGTCTCAGAACTTGATACTTGTTCTTTTCTTTTTTTCTGGACGTTTTAAACCTTGAATCATCTGTGCTCTTTGTTCAGTATTTTGTTTTTGTTTTGTCTCTGCCATATATTGGTTGTGATAATTTAGCAAATGAAATTTAGCAAATGAAGAATACTGGAAATGCTTGAAATGTGAAAAAGAAAAATGGATTTGCATAGTATCCAATCATTTTGTCAGTTTTTTTATCAAAGATGAGAGAGAATGAACAATCTTTAATTTTTTTTAAAGTTTATTCCATAAAAACACTTAGTTGAGTTAGGGACCTATATATAGGTCCCTGGTTGAGTGCTCATAGAATTTTGATAGAAGGAATAGTTGGATTATTCGAAGTTTTGATATGTTTAATTCAGGTATGAGTTGAAACCACAGATACATTAGTTTTTTCCAATACTTTTAAGGTATCGCACTTTTGATAGTGCATGTAACAATTTGTTTATCAACAGGACATTCTCTTGATGGTACATGTATAGACGAGTCTACGTACAGGTGTAATACATGAACTTAAAAATGAACATTTTTATTCGGATTTTGAACACTCTATACCTGTTCATTTTCAGTAAACTATATTTATATTGATTAATTGATGTTCATCTGTTTGATTAGTAAGTCTTTATCATCTGTTTACAAAGGTTAATGTTATTTTCAAAGACTTCTGTAGCATTTGTTTTACCTCAATTTTCTTGCATTTTTCTGTCTTGTACATGCTTTAATTCACATGTACCATTTGCCATGTATTCTTGTACATGTATTTGAAAACATTGTGGACAAAAAATATCATAAGCAAAATAAGAGACCATTATATACATTCTATAATGCACTTTATAAAAGAGTTGTATGTATGACATTCTTAAAGAAATTATACAAGTGGCTGTATATATTTCAACTTGTTAATTGTCCCCTGCTTTCACATATTAAACAAGGAAAAGTTCTAAATATACTATGATTTTTGACCAAGTATCATTGACCTTGATGATTGACCTACTTTTCAAAAAATGTTCTTTCCTCATCATTTTTTTACTAAGAAGAGAAGGCTTTCACATTTTACATGTCAAGTTGTTTCTGAATATGTTATTATTTTAGAATCCTTGACTTTTTCATGTTTGACCGAATTTTCAAAAATTTCAACTTTGGTGATGACATGTACTTTAAAATGACGTATGATAGGGCATTCATTTTTGACACAATATGATATAAATAGTGGTAGCACATCAACAACGACACCGAAAGCGCGGGGACCACAATTTTTTAAATTTGCTTGTTTTACCAGGTTCATCTGATTCACTGTCTATCTGTTGATCTGTCGGTAGAGGGCATTCTGATAAGACACCTCAAAATTTAAAACTCTACATCTCATTTTGTGATTATGAACAATATATACACATTTATATTTAAATTTTCATTAAAGTTTGTTTATTGAATCTTCTTGTTTTTTTTCGATTTTGTCGATCGCTCACACGATCGTCTATATATTGTACAGTGTACACCGCCTTCGACGGCACCTCTTTTAGCGCCATATTTATGGGGACCGGTATACTAGAAGTGTTCTTGTCTAAGGTAACCGATACAGAAAGACGATTCACCACAGGCACTTTCTCACGTCTATAGGGCACGCCTACTTTTTTAGGGGTGCCCCGTATACAAAACAAGTGTCATTGCGCTTCACACTGAAAGTACGTAGAATGTTGGTATTACAAATTACTGTTATATGAGAATCTTATTGTTCCATTCAAATTAAAACCAAACACTTTTATAGTCTCAAGATAAAAATCTTTCAGTATAATCACAAATGTACGTAGCATGTTTTATGTGATGACATCACCCCCCTTAGACAATTAACGTTTAAATCGGAATAGAGGCTAAGATCTGTCATTTCCAATATTCGATGCATATATTATGTATATCTTTGCAAAGAAAAAAGTGTTGGGGAGTGGACGCCTATATAAATGTTAGTCATCTGCAAGATCATCTTCAAGCAGAATATGTTAGAACATTGCAATATATGTGCCACTCTTTCCAGTTGCGGACTTCTTTTGAGAGGAATAATTAGTTTAAGTCGTGGAACACAGGAGAGTCAGAAAATTTATTTTTCAAAGCATAAATCCAGTGAAGGAAGAATACTCATTATAAACATATGCTGGTCGAATGAATACTTGGATCCAGACGTGTTGCTTGGCTTTGAGCTCCACCACTGCCATCTTGCTACAAGTATCACTGGTCGACCCACCTACAGAACGACAATGGCTATAGGACCTTGGTTTCCCGTTCACCATTAATTCAGTGATCACTTCTTTGGACGTCTGGGTCATGAGGGTCCACTCAAACACGTACACACCTGAGTATGGCGCAGTAAATATACCTGTGGATGCATCGTAGCCGGTTCCAATGTTTAACTGAACATCATTAAAAACAATTTTGCTTCCAACCTTGGCATTAGTGACGAAGTTACTTAATCTTGTATCAAAGGCCACCATCCTTGTAGCTGCAAAGTAAGGTCATTTTTAGCAATCATAAATATATATAATAAATATAGAATGGATCAAAGAGCAAAGATTTTTGAGTGCACAAGAAGACAATCATTAGATTGTTTGGATAGAATTTTCCTTCAGTAATATTGCCTTTTATAAGTTGACATGATTTATTTTTGAAAAGGCGGAAAAAATGAACAGTGATCTAACACACTGTTAAAAAAAAGTCTATGAACAATACATATCTATTAACAGGGCATTAAACACCGATCCCGGAATATCCAGATGTAGGATTAGGTGTCTATTAGGGGAAAGCATCCCCGTTGACCGATCACATCTGCCGTGACCGTTATTTACGGTACATTCTGCTAATCATATACTAGTAATCTCTGTGATATCAGTTTATCAATCGCTACATCAGTAGCCTGCCTAGATCTTAAAAATACTCGTACACAGAGCATGCTTTTGAGTTCCCATAAAAACAAATTAAATGCTGAGAGACGAAATGAAGATTACTGATTTTGTAACAGGAAAGGAGTAAATGTATGACTGAATCGCGAATCGAATCCGGGACTCCTGCAATACTAGTCAGGTGCTCTACCGACTGGGCTATCCAGGCCGATATCCACTGCCCAAACCATTACATTCTTCCTTCCTTAATGGTCTTCGCCCTCGAAGACACAACCCAAGTTCTTTTTAACCCCTGGCAGGACTTTAATTTGCAATTTCAGGGGAAGTCAACAGCACCAAGTCGGTAACAGGAAAGGACCGGCTGGACCAGGAATCGAACCCGGGTCTCCTGCATCTCAAGTAAGGTGCTCTACCAACTGAGCCATCCAGGCCGACATCCAGGGCTCAAATTATTGCAACTCAAATAAGAATGAAATCTTATTACTTATTTACCTCTAATTTCACCCGTCCTGTTCTTGCAGTTGCACTGTTCTTTAACAAATCCTACTGCCTGGCACGTTTTCGTAATTTTGTTGTAGTCATCCTGGAATGATTTCAAACTTGGACTTGAGGAGGCCTCGGCAGCGCCAGTATAGATGAATACAAATATCATCAAATAGAGCATTGTAAAATAATCCTGTTTCAAAAAAATCAAAAAATACAATTTCTCATATTCATCACCTTAAACATATCTTCGGTATATAAGTCACAATGATATTTTTTTTTATAAAAGTGAACTGGATTTCTCTTTATTAAGTACATGTACATGTTATTAAAAATATCGATTTTCTGGACGATGTAACCACTTAGTCTATACTAGTATGTGAGTTAAGAACTATTATTCCACAAATTAAGTGTATTTCTTTGGTATAAATTCTTATAAAATAAACACAATTGACTCACCTGATAGAACGCGAGAGTGAAGTGAAAATTCGATCTACTTACTGCTACAATGTAGCTTACGTACCGTTTGGGTTTTATACTGCTTAGTGTAACATATGATAAATAATACTATAGGGATGAAAGTTGTCACGAACATCATTCGTTCCTATATATGTAATGGAAATAAGACTGGTCACGATTAGTGTTTTTTTTTTGCCAGAAAAATAAATAGAAGAGCTGCACATTTACACATGTACATGTCTGTTTAATGTCTATATAATAAGATATAGATTTTCAATCCACTACAAAAGCATTGTGTTAACAAACGTTATGAAAAAAGTACATTTTGATAATGCATTTTGATAATGCATGTAACAAATTGTTTATCATCAGGATATACCTGTATTCTCTTGATGGTACATGTATAGACGAATCTACGTATAGGTGTACATGTACATGTACTTTTAAAAAAATTGAAAAAAAAAAACTTATTTAGATTTAGAACACTCTGCTCTTGTACATTTTCAGTTAACTATATTCACATTGATTAATTGATGTTCATTTGTTTGATAAGTAAGATTTTTAAAATATCTGTGTACAAGCATAAGGTTAATGTTATGATCAAAGACGTTTCTTGTATTTTTATTATACCTCAATTTTCTTGCATTTTTCTGTCTTGTACATGCTTTAATTCACATGTACCATTTGCCACGTATACCTGTACATTTCTTTGAAAATAATGGGGACATACAGTATCATTAGCAAAATAAGAGACTGTTGAATATATATTCATATATTCTGTAATGCACATTATAAAAGAGTTGTATGTATGACATTCTTAAAGAAATGATACAAGTGACTGGCTATGTTTCAATTTGTTAATCCCCCCCCCCCCCCCCGCTTTCGCAAAAGCAAGGAAAATTAAATCTCATTCATCTGTCACAAATACTTTAACCTTGCACATAACCTTTGATTGAGAAGGGATATGGCTTTCATACCTCATATGTATATTATCTGTGACTAGACCTTTTCAAATATACTATGGTTTTTTACCCTTTGGCATTGAAGTTTTACATACAGTGTACCATATAAAAATGTTAACATTAATTTAAATTGGTCATAACTTTTGAAAGACAAAAGTTGAGACTTTCATATCATACATGTATGTTACCTGTGACAAGACAGTTTTAAAGTGTACTATGATTCTTGACCCAGTTTCATCGACTTTGAAGTTTGATCTTTCAAAAAATGTACTTTCCTTATTGTTTTTGACTGAGAAGAGATAAGGCTTTCATATTTGACATGTACATTACATATGACAAAGTGTTTCTGAGTATGCTATGATTTTTTAAAAAAAAAATTTAACTTTGGTGACTACATGTATATGTATGTATATGTACTTTAGAATGCTGTATTAAAGGGCATTCATTTTTGACACAATATGCGATAAATAGTGGTAACATCTATTCTGACAGCGAAAGCAGGGGACTACAATTCTTTGAATTAAATTGCTTCTTTCACTAGATTAGTCCTACTGTTGATCTGTTGGTAGAACAATATTTACACATTGAAATTTTCATTAAAGTTTGTTTATTGAAAGATTTTTTTGTTGTGAAGTTTTCTGTTGCAGAGATAAATTTTACAATGAGATTTTTAGCATGTTGGTAATTCCTTAACTGTGTTAGATGTTCCATAATCATTTTGTTCCAGTCAGAACACATATATTTTTGATTTCGAAATCCATCAACAAAATTCACTTAGGGCCACACCAATAATTCCTTTAGCTTGGGGACCCAGGCGCTCGTATTTAAACAAAACTTATAAATAAAATTCATTTAAATTTCCTGCATCATGTGAATTCTGTACTATTTTTCGTTCCATTTCCACTTATTTATCGTATTTTTAATCTGGGTACCCTGCAAATCAGAAAAAATATGATTGTCTGCTTAAAATTTTTGCCAACAAAAAAGTAAAATGTTTATTTTTTAATCGCTTACCCGCTTGTACTTTTTATCATAATGTCTGACGAACAAAAAATTAAATTGGTGTTGCCCAAGGTAAGCACTATTTTTGCATGTAGTATGTTTTATGATTAACATTTAAACTAGTGTAGGTGTTATGAACTACAATGTTTTGACCCTTGACCTTGACCTTTTGATTTAGTTTTAAAAATCGAGTTCAAAGTGCCTAGATATAGCAAAATTTTGTCATTCAAAAATTAAGTCTGTTCTACGAAGCATGAGGTTAGTTTATCGTAAGACATTGAAAAATATCAGTACAAATCACTTGACCATGACCTTTGACCCATTTTGCAAAAATACCACAAGAAGTTAATTTTAACACGACTTTTTAATTTGGATGGGTTGTATTTTGATAAACAGCATTAATACAGTCATGTTTATTAGCTCATGATAGTTTGAAAATACATGACTGTATATGATAAATTATTCAGTTACCACACAAACTATATATTACGAGGAACAAACGTCGGGATCGGTAATCTGCAATTGATCGTGTAGACTGACAACCAACTGAAATCTTTCTTTCGGAGGGTTGTTGGAAATATTTCTAATTATTTCAATTTAATTATCATTTGAATAATGGTGGATCATTTTTCTTCGATTTTCAGATGCTATTACAGTCTAATCCATGAATGCTATTTTTTCTTTGGAGAAAAATACCGGCATAAACTATGAAAAATCAAACTTGGAGTAAAAAAGTTTACCACTCGTACATTTATTTACTTTAATGATCTACATCACAGGCGATAAATGCTTTCATTAGAACACTCTATGTTTTGAAAAAGTAGGGCATATTGCTTTGCTGCTGTCGATCTGTCGGTCCACTTTGTTTCGGTTCATTTTCTTCACAACCATTAAACATATTGAAATGAAATTTGGTATACAGATTTACCGGATGGATATCTTGGCCAAGTTGTGTTTTGGGTATGATCGCGCCATTTTTGACGTTATGCCCCTTGGCCTAAAAAACCCCCCAATTATTTGCAGTTTCCTTTCATTTTCTTCGCAGAGGTTGCACATACTGAGATGAATTTGGTATACAGATTTATCAAATAAATATCTAAGCCAAGTTCTTTTTTGGGTACGATCGCGCCAATTTGAGCTCGAGACCAGAAGAGCTATGCGATAGTAATCCATCCGTCTGTCTAGCTGCCCGTCTGTCTGTCTGTAAACAATTTTTCAAAATGCTACTCCTCCTACAGTTTTGGTCTGATTTCAATATAACTTGACACACAAGCATGACTATACAAAGATACTTAATTCTGTGTATTGTTTTTTTTTTCATTTCGAAGAAGGGTTCTGTCGTGGTTACTAAAAATAGAAAATTCTGTGAAATACTTTTAAAATGCTTTTCTTCCTACAGTTTTGGTCTAATTTCAATATAACTTGGCACACAAGTAGACTACACTAAGATACATAATTCTGTGTATCGTTTATTGATTTCGATGAACGATTTGTTGCTTTGGTTACTAAAAATAGAAAATTCTGTGAAATACTTTTAAATGTTACTCCTCCCACAATTTTAGTCTGATTATAATATAATATAGCATGCAAATAGACTACACTGAGATACTTACATAATTATCAGTTTTATGTTTTTGATGATTGATGTTGCCATGGTAACTTGAATTGTAAATTTTGTAAAATTTATTAAACGCTACTCCTACAGTTGTAGTCTTATTGCAATCTTGTTACAAAAAGTTAATCAAGGATCATTATTCTATTTATTCTTTTTGTAATGTTTTAAGTCCCAACTGCTACTTTTCTCTTCCTTTATTATACGTACAAATTAAACCAGTAGAGCTGCAGTCTTGACAGAGACTTCTGGTTGACAGAGTTATGCCCCTTGGACTTGGAAAATTTCCAATTTGGGGGAGTGGGGCATAAGTGGGGTTTTTTTTCAAGTCACCTCATTAACACCATCAGGAAAATTTCGCTGAACAATACAAAGTGGGAGACATAAATAAGAAACGAAACACAAGGCAATATCAATATTTATTTTCAAAGCATAAATCCAGAAATGGATGAAAATATGCTATACACGTTTGCTGGTCGATACAACACTTGAATCCAGACTTGTTGTTTGGCTTTGAGCTCAACCACTGCCATTTTACTGCAAGCATCGTAGTTTGATGCCTCTACAGATCGACAATGATTGAAGGACTTTTGCTTTCCATTGACCATCAGTATAGTGAGTGCTTCTTTGGACTTCTGTGTCATGAGGGTCCATTCAAACACGTACACACCCGAGTAAGGCGCAGTAAATATACCTGTGGATGCATTGTAGCCTGTTCCAATGTTTAATTTAACATCATCAAAAACAATTTTGCTGCCAACCCGGGCATTATAGATGTGATTCCTTAATCCTATATCAAAGGCCACCATCCTTGTAGCTGTAATGATTTCAACCGTTTTTCAAAGTAGGATCATTTATAGCAATATATATTTATAAAACGTAGAATGGATCATACAGCTAAGATTTGCATGTGCACAAGAAAACTAAATACCTTTTCTAAATAGTTTCAATACCCTGATAAAAAGCGGTTATTTGCATGGTCAAAAGGAAAACAACTCTTATCCTTGATAAGTGTTTTGATCAGTAAATACAATGAGGAGTTCATTTTGGTAATGCTTACAGATGTATTTTAAATTTAGCATATATCTCCTGTAAGAATCCCCGGGAATATATCTACCATTCTTCACTTATTGTTAGAATGACTTTGAATATTTCTTCAGTAACATTGCCCTTAAATAGTTGACATGATTTCTTTTTTTGAAAGGGCGGAAATAATGAACAGTAATTGATCTAAAACACTGTAAAAAAAAGTCTATGAACAATACATAATTATTTATTAACAGGGCGTTAAACACGGATCCCGGAATATCCAGAGGTAGGACCAGGTATCTATGAGGAGTAATCATCCCCTGTTGACGTGTCACACCCGCCTTGATTGGCGTGAACCTTATTTACGGAACATTCTGCAGTCAAATTAAGAAAAAACAAGAGGCCCAGGGGCCACAGCGCTCACCTGAGCACATCAGCTAGCAAAAAAACACATATTAGATCTGAATTGTAAGTTAACTTAAGTGCGGGGTGGGGGGGGGGGGGGGGGGGGGGCTTGAATTTTAACCCCCAAGGGAATCATAATTTGAACAAATCTACATTACCTGTGGATGATTCCATATAAATATTACTAATCATGGCTTTGAAGTGCTGAAAAAAAAATTTTAAAAAGTTTCCCTTTATAATTTTCTATGTAAAATTTGGTCGACCATTTTGGCCACACCCTTACCCCCGGGGGTTATGACTTGAACAAACTTGAATCTACATTACCTGAGGATAATTTCACATAACTTTCATCTTTCCTGATTCAGTGTTTCTTGAGAAGAAGATTTTTCATACATATTCCTATGTAAAACTTGAACGGCCATTTTGGCCCCGCCATACCCCTGGGGGTCATGACTTGAACAAACTTGAATCTACATTATCTGAGGATGATTCCACATGAGTTTCATCTTTCGTAGCCCAGTGGTTCTTGAGAAGAGGATTTTTAAAGATTTTTCCTATATATTCCTATGTAAAACTTTGATCGGCCATTTTGGCCCCGCCCTACCCCTGGGGGTCATGACTTGAACAAACTTGAATCTAGACTACCTGAGGATGATTCCACATGAGTTTCATCTTTCCTGGCCCAGTGGTTCTTGAGGAGAAGATTTTTAAAGATTTTTCCTATATACAGTAAAACACGGTTAAAGCGAAGTCCTGGGGACCTGTTAATTTAATTCGCTATATCCGTAATTCGTTATATCCGTATAACGAATTCGAATAACCATATATAGCGAATTCGCAATATGCATGTTTTCCTTCAAGTGTTACTATCAAATATGTTAGGGAGGCAAATATTACAAAACATATCTTCAATAACTAAGGTTTTATTATGAATTGAATTTTATATACAAATGCTGAGAGAAAATAAAGTCAGTTCAGTTATTCAAATTTTGAAATCTTTGAAAGTTCGTTATAAAAGATGTAAAATTCATTATATTTAATCTCAATGGGACTCAAAATCAGTTCACTATATCCGTAAGTTCGTTATATCAGAGTTCATTATAACCGTAAAATTTTACAAAGATTTGTTAAGAATTTTTCCGGGGACCCAGAAACACTTCGTTATATCCGTGAATTCGCTATATCCGTGTTCGTACTAAACGTGTTTTACTGTATTCCTATGTAAAACTTTGATCGGCAATTTTGGCCCCGCCCTACCCCCGGGGGTCGTGACTTGAACAAACTTGACTCTAGACTACCTGAGGATGATTCCACCTGAGTTTCATCTTTCCTGGCCCAGTGGTTCTTGAGAAGAAGATTTTTAAAGATTTTTCCTATATATTCCTATGTAAAACTTTGATCGGCCATTTTGGCCCCGCCCTACCCCCCGGGGTCATGACTTGAACAAACTTGAATTTACACTACCTGAGGATGATTCCACACGAGTTTCATCTTTCCTGGCCCAGTGGTTCTTGAGAAGAAGATTTTTTAAAATTGCCAATAATTTTTCTCTTATTCATGATTATCTCCCCTTGGAAAAGGGCGTGGCCCTTTATTTGAACAAACTTGAATCCCCTTCACCCAAGGATACTTTGTGTCAAGTTTGGTTGAAATTGGCCCAGTGGTTCTTGAGAAGAAGATGAAAATGTGAAAAGTTTACAACGACGACAACGACGACGACAACGCCAACGACGACAACAACGACAACAAGGACGACAGACAACGGACAAATTGTGATCAGAAAAGCTCACTTGAGCCTATGGCTCAGGTGAGCTAAAAACGTAGACTTAATGATAGGATATACTAGTAATCTGTGTGACATCAGTTTATCAATCAGAAGCCTGCCTAGATTAAAAGAAAACTTGTACACAGAGCATGCTTTTGGGTTCCTATAAAATCAAATTAAATGGTTACAGACCATATGATAGAATCTATACTACCCCATAATGCTGCCACATTTCAGCTTTTCTTGCCATGAAGATAAGCAATTTCAAAATAAAAGGAATCGGTATGTTAATTACCTCTTTCTGGCATCCTATTCTTGCACTGTTCTTTGACAAATCCCACTGCCTGGCACGTTTTGGTAATTTTGTGGTAGTCATCCCGGAATGATTTCAAACTTGGACTTGAGGAAGTCTCGGCAGCGCCAGTAAAGATGAATACAAATATCATCAAATATAGCATGATTGTCCTGTTAAAAAAATGAAAAAAATTAAATTAAGCGCACTGCAGTGACAGGACTAGTCATAGGAGTCATTGAATTAACGACACATTAGAACTTCATCCTTCTCTGACGTTAATTAAATGACAATTTCTCAAATTCATCACCTTAAACATATCATCTGTATATATAAGTCACAGTGATATTTTTTTATAAAAGTGAACTGGATTTCTCTTTATTGAATATGTACATGTTATTAAAAATATCGATTTTCTGGAAGATGTAACCACTTAGTCTTGTATATGAGTTAAGAACTATTATTCCACAAATTAAGTATATTTCTTTGGTATTAATTATTATAAAATGAACACAACTGACTTACCTGATAAAACTAGAGAGTGAAGTGAAAATTCGATCTCTTTACTGCTACAATGTAGCTTACGTACCGTTTGGGTTTTATATATACTGCTCAGTGTAACATATGATATGTAATACTTTAAGTGATGAAAGTTGTCACGAACACCATTCGTTCCTATATATGTAATGGAAATAAAACTGGTCACGATTAGTGTATTTTTTTTTTTGCCAGAAAAATAAATAAAAGAGCTGCACATTTACACATGCATATGTTTATATGATATTTAATGCATATAGATTTTCAATCAACCACAAAACTGACAAAAGCAATCTGTTAGCAAACGTAACGTTATGACAAAAGTAAGACAGAAATACGATCAAACTAGATCAGTACTTACAATATAAAGAGTACCTATAGCATCAACGTATTTGACCTATGTTTGTCTCAGTTTAAAAATAGATCAATCTCGAAGCATGAGTATAGCGAATCAGTTTGGAGAATAAACTGATATTGGAATATGATTACTTAGTATATTAAAATGTTTTCAGAATGGTGGACTCTCTCTCTCTCTCTCTCTCTCTCTCTCTCTCTCTGAAGGTGACATGATTTTTTGACTCGCTAAATATTATGCTTACGGTATGTTTTCTTTAAATATGCTTTTCATCATAATATTCGTTTTGTTTCTAATTACAATTATTTCCTCCGAAATACTTTTGCAAAACATCAGTTATAATCAGCATGCAAACAATTCCACCATCTTGGGATACCTTTTTGTCTTCCAGTGTGTAAGCCATCATTTTCCCATCACCGCACACACGAGCTGTGCTGTCGAGTAAATTACCTGCAATTCACGATATGAATAGCGGGGCGCGTGAGCGCATTTTACCGGGGGTGCTTTATTAGATTTTGCACGTCTGTTCAATACCTATCGTTTTAGCATTGATAAGGGGCATATGATTAGTGACCCCCATTCTGCTATAGGTGCTCTCTCATCGCTGACCATGGCTGTATGTCCTTTACATGAAGGATAGTTTTCGTTATGTAGTGAAAAGTGGATATACTTTTCCTTTTTAAGAGATGAAAAGTGGAGAAGTGGGGTATGTAAAAAGATTTGTTACTTCTTTTCCCATGTTTCCCCCTTAATTAAATACTTTTCTTTACCAATAAATAGTTTATTCTCATGTATACCACCTGTTACAGGCAGGGAATATACTAGAATTTACAAGTACGCTATACTGAATTAGTATTTTTGAATTATTATTATATTGTATTATTTCTTAAAGTTATTTAATAAGCAATAAATTATACAATATAATATACACGATGTAAGTAAATTAAAATCTGAATTGATTTTAATGTAATTTATTAGTATCATCATGAATCTTTATTTAAGTATTATTCTAATGATATCATATGAAAAATAACAATAACAAACGATGATACGGACGTAAACAAAATAGCAAACATTGAATTACTAGTAGTCTAATCTAAGACGTCTTTCTTCGTTGACGTAAAACAACAGCTTAATTTGCTCTGTTTACACGATACATAAACAAAACAGACAGATTCTATAATACGATACAATCAGGATACGAGGTTACAAATAGATGAGGAACGAAAGATGTTTTAAATTCTCAGCTAGTAATTAAAAGAAATAAAGATAAGGATTTTCTGTACGTTAAACGCGGAATTAGCACAGTATGTTTTATTTCTGCTACTGATGACGCGCGCGTCGGAGGTTCCCCGGCGATAAAAGATAGACAAAGATTGGGAGATTATTCCTCGTCTATTTCACAGTGGTTCTCAACAAACCAGAAAATTGTTAGCATAGCGGAGGAATGTTTTTGTGTCGTTTACCTACATTTACATCCTTTTCATTTAACTTTTTAGGGGGCATTTATTAAAGGCTCTCTGGTCATTAATTTTGTTCCTCTTTTTGACAGATTCCTCTTTAAAGAAACGTTATAATGCTTGTCATTATTCTAATCATTTGTTCATATTTCGCTCTTTGAAAAGCAACTACAAAAATTCATTAATTTTTAATACTGAGTGTATACTGCAGCAGTTATCGAGGATTTACATTGATATTAACTTGCTTTACTCTTCTTCATGTTCCTATGATTTTATACATTGCTTGTTTGTTTTTTTTGCAATAACTGTTTTTTGAAGAAAAAAAATACTGTTTATTTTGTAAATTCTGGCACCTATTTTATTCTTTATCAAGATCAGTTCAAATGTCAAAATAAAGCGATAAAAAATAATTGTTCATATAACATGATCTTGATAAAATTGGTAAAGGTTCTTTAATCCCTGTTGAGATTCTGCTAGTCTAGATATTTGGACGGACCCCGTCGCAGGATTCTGCGACGGCGTCAGTCCAAATAAATCCTGCAACGGCGTCAGTCCAAATATCAAGCCTAGCAGAATCTCAACAGGGATTACAGGTTCTTCTACTTTATCGTTAGATCTGGGACTCTACATTGTTAAGGACTTGAGTCGTTTGTCCGTCAACGACAAGACTTTCTTTAATCAAAAATGCGAGAAGTACTAGAAAGTATAATATCTTTTCTTCATTAACTTTTGTAACAGGAAAATTAACCATGCAAAATGATCACTGATACTAAAACAAGGGAGAGGAATACAGATTTTCGGATCATTTCAACAAATTATCCATAATTTCGCAATGAGTGACCGTTCTTACGTACTCATCATTGAGTGGGACGACACTAGGTGGAGCTGGCGAGTTCACGAGAGGCGACATTGGCGGATCAAAGACTTTTTCACTCGGTATTGAAATGATTTTTTCCCCCGAATGCAATATTTTATAACTGATTCAAAATTTTCGCCTCCACCACAACGTAACCTTTTTTAGTCACCTTTTTCATGGTGTATGTATTCCCTTATCTCATGTTCTGAAAAATTGGCACAGTCAGAATTTAATTTCGTTTCTTAAAAATTGCTGTTACAAAATATACTTCCATAGATTGAAAGGCACTTAACCTTTCTTCTCAGATAAAACATTTTTTTTTAATTTTGTTTACTAGACTTTTATAACAAGTTGAATTTTAAAAAGCCTGTTCAACCTATTTAACAACACTCTAGATATCTTCGACTCTCACATCTCTATTTTCACTCTCGTTTGATTCCGCAACTGTCTGCCTCTTTACTCGCCATCACTGCCTCTTCTTTCTCCCACATCAAAGCGATTCCCGCCATTTTATCAATTCCCGCTTATTACTCTATTTGTTTAAGCAGTTGTATATAATTAACCATTAACTTATGGCGATAAGTGAGTCTTATCGTTATATAACCCTTTTTACTGTTTGTTTCATGTCTTCGCTGTTTCTAATTTAAACTTCTGCCTTATAAATATCTGTATCGTATACCATTCTTATTAGCTCCATTCTCTCTATTTTAAACCACAAGCCTTTTGATCGCTTTAAATAATCCGACTTACAAAAAAGTTCAGTCTTAAAGAATCTTTCTTTTTTTTAATACTTATCTCGGAATGAAGTGATGAAACGGTTTGTAGTATAAACAAAGTATGTGTATATCTATAAAGACGTTATGGTCGCATATAAAATTCAGAGGCGGTACATGTATCAGGTGTCATGGAGGAATGAACATCCCCCTGTCGACCGTCACACCCGGCGTGTGCTCCTTGTCATGATTGGGAAGTAACGGGAAAAACTTCGACAATTCAGTGTATAAATGGGGGTATAACATTGAATCAGTTATTTTAAGGGTGGGGGGTATTGTTAGATTTCTTGCCCCCCATGCCCCCCTTTGAAACTGTTATTACCGGTCTGATCATCCCAAAGTGACATCCCAGTAATGCTAACATTAATCAAAGAATACATTTTACTAACAACATGGAAGATTTAGCTGTATTCCAAGAGCTAGAGTAAAGTCTACTAAAGCGCATCGATCATAGCAATCAATGTATGTCCGCCCAATGTAAGTGATTTACCATGACGCAAGGTTACGTTCTTACTACTGCACCAAGCTGAAGTTAGGAGGCAATGTATTGCCACTATATCGCCTCAGCAATTAGGTTTTTAAAGTAGCGTAAAGCGTTAACGAGAATAGCACGTGCGCGCGCCTGCAGTGCATCGTTTGACCGATGTGCATGATTAAATGGTTGATAATGAATGTTATATTTGAACAAAAACTTTAGATTATCTGTTATAAGGGTGTGGTGTGGTATAAACTTTTGAGTGATTTGTACTGAAGTGATGTAATGAAAAATTCTGATAAGACGATCATATTTAAGTTTTGTTTGAACTGATATACGGTTTTACAAGCTTCAATGTTTTTTGACAGTTTAATTCAAGATAGACGATTTTAGTTTCATTCATAACTTTTATCATATAATAATTATCGTAAAACTGAGGATTTTCACGGTAATCATAGAAATTATTTCAAATCTGTCTTACCATTGTAACTATTGATAATATCACCAACATGCCACTTGATTTGTACATAAAACCAAATAAATGTATCTACATAAAATAAAGACGGTTTCCTACTGCATGTACTTGATGGATACTTGATGATGGATGGACACCCTACTGGTATATCTGCTTTGTAACATGATTTATGTCTGATATCTGAAGAACGGAATCTATCTGACGTTCTCCACTACGTGGTCATAAACTTTGCATACCGAACTTAAAATTCATAGATTAAATTCGGGGAAAGAAGGGAGCATCATTTTTAAAACAATTAAAATACATGTATTAACTTCGACTCCTCTTGTTTTGTAGTACATATAAAACGTCTAGTAGTGGCATCGTAGTTAATAACGTAGTTTTAAATATTTGTTGTATCTTGTGGGCTATCACTTACCCTGGGGTTATATTGTAGACAATATCTGTTGTATATTGTAATGTAAGCGATCACTAACCTGTTTTTGTATATTTTAGGCGCTATCTAGCCTAGTGGTTGTATTGTAGACTATACGTACAGTATCTGTAGTATATCTGTGTATATTGTAGGCGATCATCAGTCTTTTTTAAATCATCAGTCTTTTTTATATCTTAAGTGCTACCCAACGTAGACAATATATTTGTTGTTTATTGTAAGCAATCCATATCCAGTTTTTTTTGTACATTTAAGTGCTCTTTAGGGTGGTGGTTAAATTTTAGACAATGTCTCTTGTATATTGTAGGTGATCACTAGCCTGGTAATTGTATTGTAGACAATATTTATCGTGTATATCTGTTGTACATGTTGTATTCCGTATGTATGTGATCATTAGCCTTTTTTATATTTTAGGCGCTCTTCAGCCTGGTGGTTTATTGTAGATATATCTGTTATACTGAAGGACCTGGTGATCATTAGCCTGTGTTTCTTTGTACAGCATTGAATATTGTAGACACTCTCTACTCTCTAGCCTGTGTTTTTGTATATATTTCAGGCGCTCTCTGTATATATTGTAGGCGCTCTCTGTATATATTGTAGGCGCTCTCTGTATATATTTTAGGCGCTCTCTGTATGTATTGTAGGCGCTCTCTGTATATATTGTAGGCGCTCTCTAGCCTGGTGGTTGGGTTTAGGATTGCTGTCTGCTATTCTAGCATTTCTCTACTTTAACGGATCAAAGTCCAGGGCAGCTCTTCCAGACAAAATCAACGCTACTTATGATTTCGTTATTGGTATGACCATGCATAGAGTGATGTTCAAAAATCTTTGTTCAATCTTTTTTTTTATTAAAGTGTATGAAATGTATAATAAAATGTAATTGCTTTATAATTTTTGTTTCATGGTTTCTCATAAATTTTTTGTTTTATGTGGGAATCAAATTATTTTCAATTAATTGCCATATCAACCAATATTAAGTCTGTACTATTTTTAGTTGGCGGAGGTACCACTGGCTCGGTGTTGGCCAGCCGTCTGTCAGAGTCCGCGGATGTGACGGTCCTTCTCCTGGAGGCTGGGGGTTTAGACTCCGATCCCGATCTCAAAGTCCCGCTTCTGTCCGCACTTGAGCGGAAAACAGAGCATGATTGGAAGTTTATGTCAACTCCACAACAACATGCTTTCAAATCATTAGCTGGAAAGGTTATACTCGACCTCTTATATTAGTTTTATAATGTGTTATGTCTGATCACCTTAAATCCCGCTAAACTAATTTTGTTTTTATGAATCATAAAGTATTACACATAAAAAGAAAAAGGTTTGAAATTGGAAATGTAAATCCAACATTAGGGTGTTTAATATTGTTAACCTCTGAGGAACCTCTTAAAGATGTTAACGTGGTTTAAAATGACTTGCTATAATAATTGATGCATATAAACTGCATGTCTGTAGCAAAAACTGTTTAATGCAAAACTATTTTCAATTTGGTTGATTATCCTGATTGAGTTTTATAGTAAAATTATGGCATTTTTTTTTACAGAGGGGGCGCTTCAACATGGGTCGCGTTCTGGGAGGAAGCAGTTCTATAAATAGCATGGTATATTTACGGGGAGGCAGCACTAACTATAATGAATGGGAGAGGAATGGGGCCTCAGGGTGGGGCTTCCGTGACGTCATTCCATACTTCCACAAATTAGAAGACTTTCGTATTGAAAAATTCCAAACTTCGGGTATATGCATTACAATTTTAATATAACAATGTATAAGTGTGATTTTTTAGTGTAAGTCATGGATTTCTTGAAAGATGTTCCGCAAATTCAACATTTGCAAAACATTTCCTATATAAGTTATAAGGAAATAATTTCCCAGCCAATTTGGAATTTCCTTTAATAAACATGGTTAGACCTTCTCAAACACTGAAGAGCTTTTCCCCGTGGTCATTTGCAACTTCCCGAGCTATTCCGACAAGCAGAAAAACAAAATAGAATGTGTTACGTTGGAATCCATATCGAAGACGATCTCCTTTTTCTGAGATATTAGTACAATTCACTGTCATCCTTGGGCTTTCAGTAAGGCGGTGTATTCTCGCCGCTTCGTAATTAGCGTCTCTCAAATGGCGAATAGATTTTCATTGGTTAAGAAATTGATAACATCAGCTTGACTTAATTGACTTAAGCCCACCTCTTTGCCGTATGAAGCGCTATCATTGGATCCTTGCTACACTGTTTCACATTCGCAAAAATTTCTATCCCATGTATATTTCAACAGTGAATGAAAGGTTATGTAAATTCTGGACGCTAAATATATAACGTCGAGAATGCCATGCATTACGTACGTCCAACGATGACAGAGAATTGTACTGAATGCGGGGAAACCTCATATTGGTAGAGCTGAACTTCATAGGATGTTATTATTTTAGAAAAACACGGAAAGGACATCTACTATGTTATATGTCTATCTAATTCTTAAATAAGTAAAGAAAGCGACTCAATCCATTTTGTTTAAAATTTTAACATCCGGTGATGTAAATTAAATACATTCGAATGATTAGCTGTATGTTGTTTAACGTCACTTTCGATAATTTTCCGCTCAGATGCCACCACTTACAGGTGGAGAGCTGCAAATTTTGTCCTACACTCGGCATTTAGGGCCATTGAGCAGTAAGGGATCTTTTTCGTGACAACACCTACTGGCTACTGCGACACAGGACCTCGGTTTATATACGGTCTCATCCGAAGGACCAGTCTCCATGTCCCACAGTGGGATTTGAACCCGCGGCGATAGAAAGTAGTTTCTGTCCAGCTTAATTCCCACCGAAAGCCAGTGGATTTCTGAACATGTACATGTTTTTATAGCCATGTTGTTTACTTGACAAATTAAAGCATTTGTAACCAATTCTGTTGAAGGACCAATTCATGCAACAAAACAATATTATTCTTTTACTTTTTGTAATGTCTTCAGTAAATACAGACTGGTAAGTATATTGAACTATTATTTGCCTGAGCAGCATATCATTCCACAAAAGGACCTGTAGTCGTCAGCGACGGGTCTCAGCATCACCCACTTCTTCACGACATCTACCAGAAAGCGTCAGAAACACTAGGGAGTAAACCCACAGACTGTAACGGCAAAGACGCCATAGGTGAGTAACAGTAGCATAGCTTCGTTTGCATAATCATTTGCATAAACATCTGACTTTTATAAAATAAGAACAACATGAACAGCATTCATGCTCAAAAGAACCCGAATTAAATATGACAAATTGTGAACTGATCATGAAAATAGTGGTCCCATTGTGACAACAGGAGTTGGATAAGGCGTCATGAAAAAGCGAGTGTAACAGAGTAAAACTGCTCCTTTTAGAACCCCCGTTAATCGGCCATAAATGCAAATTTCACTAGTCTTGTGTGATAAGAATAAAATTCGTTTTAAAATTTAAAAGTTCCTGCTGGGCTAGTCGCAATTAAGAAGATTTATTTTTACCGTGAGAGTTACATGTAAACGTCATATCTTCTCAGGATTTTGCTCCAGTCCTTCACTGTTGGACCGCTCAAGACGAGTGAGTACTGCTTCTGCGTACCTTACACAAGCCATGGACAGAAAAAATCTCCACATCGCTACCTACTGTCATGTTACTAAGGTAGGTACAAAGTTAAGGTTACTGCAAGAATGACGTTCATCTAATATGGTTTATTACTCATCAAATTGATGCACAGCGTGTGAACAAAGTTAACTAATGATAAGTAAAACTCGGTTATTTAACGAAGTCATTGGGAACTATAAAATTACTTCGCTATATGTATCCATAATTCGTTTTATCCGTATAAGGGATTCGTTATAAATCTGTATAGCTGGGGGTCCAATATAACTTCGCTATAAACGTGAGTTCGCAATATCCGTGATCGTACATAAGCAGTTTTACTGTACTTTCAACAATAAATATTTTGTTTCCAGATTCTGATTTCTAACGGTAAAGCGTTAGGGGTGGAGTATCTACAGAACGGGAGGCGGGAGGTGGTGGGGGCCACAAAGGAGGTCGTACTGTCAGCAGGAGCCATAGGGTCCCCACACATACTACTTCTGTCAGGGGTGGGGCCGAGGGCCCATCTAGAGGAACACAAAGTAGGTTTTATAGATTACGAAAAACATGCTTATGGTAAAAACCTTCTCAATCACCATGAATCAAGTATTTCCAAAGATCTATTTTACTTCTAACTTATAATTTTACTACCCTCTCCTTCTCTAGATATACTGCATATATAAAGTGTTACTAGGTGTAGATGGTGTAGATGGTCAAAATATAAGAATACAAATATACTTCGTGATCCTGTACTCAATGCCCTCATTTTATTTTTATTTTTGTATATATCAGTTGTGTATTGAGATTCAAAAGTTAAAGAGGGAATACATTTCACTATTTGCCTCTGTTATTTGATTAGTGCACATCTCATATAAAAATTAATGATTCCGCACTTTATAAATTATTCTGCTCAACATGGCGTCTTCTTTCTGAAACAGATTTCGGTCCACTCTGATCTTCCGGTAGGAAACTTCATTCAAGATCACGTGATATTTCCAATCCGAGGCTCCATAAACGAATCCTTAACAGTGAACTACCCAAGGTCAACAAGTGTTCTAGCAAAACTGAAATACAGTTTGTTTGGGGGAGGTACACTATTTTTTGTCGTGATATTTGAGGAAGAAACCATCAGTAATAACCAAAATGTGTTAGATGCAATATTGAATAGAGACTTTTGGTTCAAACTTCAATATATTATAAATGTATTCTCAAAATTGCTCCGAAATTTTATTACATATACATGTAGTATACAAAGTTTCATACCAAATGTACTAAACTGATTCAGAACTTATTTTTATGACACGCTACCAGAATTTATATTTTCGCACATAAATAATAAAATATTCATCTTTTGGAAGGTCCGTTGTCATCTAATGGCGCCATTGTAGGCCATTCATTGGTAGAAACAAAACAGAATAAGACCAATCAAGCCGATGTAATGTTCAGTTTCCTAGCAACCATACCGGAACTTTGGTCAGCAATGGACTATGGGTATGATACAAATGTAGGTACAACATAACAATTTTATTTCATCTGCCGTGTTTAATCTCGGGAATCCCTATTTGAAGATAAAGATTTGTGTAATTTCCTGGTTAAATAATTTTTTTTTCTTCAAATTAATGGTATGGCTCATTAAATACAGTCGTAATAAGTGCCTAGAGGGTTTATTGGGTCACATAATCATTTAAGGTGTATACGACTAAAAATTCTTTCTTAATGAAGGTTAAGAAGGAGCTCATACCTGTCAGGAATGGGAAGCCTAACTCCACTGAAGGTGTCACCTTCCTTATCAAACTTCTGGGGATTAAGAGTAACGGAACATTGAGGATACGCAGCACTAATCCATTTGATCCGCCGGATGTGGATCCCAGTTATCTGGATAATCCAGATGACGTCACTGGTCTCATCCAAGGTAACATTAACAAACCGAAAATAAATATGCATTTCGCGTTTATATTATTCATATAAATTACATTTAAACGTTCTTTTATTTCTCTTTTAAAATTTGACTTCGTAATATTCTACCTAACTGACCAATTCACAGGGTTCAGGGAGCAAGTGATCTTTTGTCAGAATTACTTAAGATATATCCATTTGTTTGCCCTGTTCATAAATTGTATTGTTGTAGGTTCTATTTAGATCACTCAGTGTTCTTATCTTCACTTTTTTCCATTATACAGGGATAAGGTATTACTATAAGCTTATGAAGACTAAAGCCTTTACACGCATACAGACCAGGCCACCATACTCGCCATTTACCAAGTGTTCGAAACATAAACTGAATTCTGACAATTATTTAGAGTGCTTAGTGCGCCACCTAGCGGTACCAGGTAGCAATCTGATTGGTGGATGTAAAATGGGGTCCCAGAAGGACAACACGACAGTGGTTGATCACAAGCTGAGGTACATGCTCTAGCTGTCGTCTGCTCATCTCGTCTTAATGACTGATAATCTCCTTTATTTCTCAGGAACAAAATCTCAAACTGAGCAACAAGAGCTCTCTTTTCACAGATTTACCTCAACATCAATATATGCATGATATATCTTTGTGAAAGTATGGATTTTCTTTAGCGGGTTTTACTTTGAAAGTATTCTCAGCTTTGATTATCTCATCACATTTTACGTCATTCACAGACGAGGCATGCAATATGCATGTGTATTGAATTTGTATGCACACCTGCATATGTCGAATATAAATTTTTGCAAAAAAAAAAAAAAAAAAAAAAAAAATGAAATCTTATCATGAAGTAATGTTAAAACTGGGTCAAAATGTATAAATAACGCATTAAATGCATTCTACTTTTTTTTGCAGGGTGAAGGGGATAGATCGACTACGGGTTGTGGATTCTTCTGTGATGCCGACATTAGTGTCACCTGATCTAATAGCGCCATCTATAATGATGGCGGAAAAGGCGGCAGATATGATTAGAAGTAGCCATTTATTGAAAAAGAAAGTTTTAAATGCAAGAAAAGCTAGGTAGCGATGATGGAATTAGGATTTTCGAATGTTATTGAATTAATAATTATTTTTTGTATATATTGAAACATTTATTTATATACACTGAGAAATGTACAGAAAGTTATGGAGAATAAAAGGAACAAATCAGCAATTTCTCTAGTTCTTGTACATGCATATCCATTCACTGGAAAACAATATGTACAATGATTACATTATTGTATAAGGAGTTTTCAATCATGGTACATGTATAATGTCCAGATGGTGCAACCTCTAAGAAGACGTGTTTTCCAACAAGAGTGTGACGGAGAAAAAAATTCCATCGATATGATCGAGTAATTGAAATCCAAAATCTAAGTATTTTTCTCAAGTGATAGGATGCAATTGTTCCATAATTCTTTGCAATTTTTCCCAATTCTGCAGATTCTAAGAATTGTTATCTTAGATTTTATATGAAATATCTGTATGAATTAAGAAACTGCTTTGTCGTCAAAACTGGAGAGGGTTACGTTTAATTCGTTCTCCAAGATGCAGTAATAGAAACTGTATTGCATAATTGCTACGCTCGTCAATATTCGCCCGAATTTCTATCCCATGTACGTATATTACACAGTGAATGAAAGCTGTGTTAATTTCAGACGCTAATTATGTACATGTAAGTCGAGAATGCCATGCGTTACTGAAAGTCCAAGGTATACTGAGAATTGCACTAATTTAAGTATACAAAATGAAATTCATCTTCTAATAAATAATTCTTTTTTAGCTCACCTGAGCCGAAGGCATTTTGTCCGTCGTCCGTCCGTCTGTAATTTTTTTAACTTTTTAGCTCACCTGAGCCGAAGGCTCAAGTGAGCTTTTCTGATCACATTTTGTCCGTCGTCTGTCTGTCTGTCTGTCTGTCTGTCCGTCTGTCCGTCTGTAAACTTTTCACATTTTCGACTTCTTCTCAAGAACCACTGGAGCAATTTTGACCAAACTTGGTTCAAAGCATTCTTGGGTGAAGGGAAATTTAAATTGTTAAAATGAAGGGACATATTCCCTCGCAAGGGGAGATAATCAAGAAAAGACAAAAATAGGGTGGGGTCATTAAAAAATCTTTGAAAATCTTCTTCTCAAGAACCACTGGTCAAGAAAAGCTGAAACTTATTTGAAAGCATCCAAGGGTAGTGTAGATATTAAATTGTTCAAATCATGACCCCCGGGGGAAGGGCGGGGCCACAATGGGGAATAAAAGTTTTACATAGAAATATGTAGGAAAAATCTTTGAAAATCTTCTTCTCAAGAACTACTGGGCCAGAAAAGCTGAAACTTATGTGAAAGCATCCAAGGGTAGTGTAGATATTAAATTGTTCAAATCATGACCCCCGGGGGAAGGGCGGGCCACAATGGGGAATAAAAGTTTTACATAGAAATATATAGGAAAAATCTTTGAAAATCTTCTTCTCAAGAACTACCGGGCCAGAAAAGCTGAAACTTATGTGGAAGCATCCTGGGATAGTGTAGATTCTAAATTGTAAAAATCATGACCCCCGGGGGAAGGTTGGGGCCACAATGGGGAATCAAAGTTTTACATAGAAATATACAGGAAAATCTTGGAAAATCTTGTTCTCCAAGAACCACTGGGCCAGAAAAGTTGGAACTTATGTGGAAGCATTCTTAGGTAGTGTAGATATTAAATTGTTCAAATCATGACTCCCGGGGAAAGAGCGGGACCACAATGGGGAATCAAAGTTTTACCTAGAAATATATAGGAAAAATCTTTGAAAATCTTCTCATCAAGAACCACTGGGCCAGAAAAGCTGAAACTTATGTGGAAGCATCCTGGTATAGTGTAGATTCTAAATTAAATCATGACCCCGGGGGGAAGGGTGGGGCCACAATTCGTAATCAAAGTTTTACATAGAAATATATTGGAAAAATCTTTGAAAATCTTTTTCTCAAGAACCACCGGGCCAGAAAGGTTGAAACTTATGTGGAAGCATTCTTGGGTAATGTAGATTTGAATTGTTCAAATCATGACCCCCAGGGGAAGGGTGGAGCCACAATGGGGGGGATCAAAGTTTTGCATAAAAATAAATAGGAAAAAATCTTTGAAAATCTTCATCTCAAGAACCACTGGGCCAGAAAAGCTGAAACTTATTTGCACATGGAAGGATCCTGGGGTAGTTGATTTCAAAATGTCTTAATTATGATCAGTGGGGTAGGGTGGGGATACATAATGTATTACAAGGGGGAAATCTGGTAAAGAACAGAATGGTCAAAGCTTCTCAGGTGAGCGATGTGGCCCATGGGCCTCTTGTTCGACTTCTTCTCAAGAACCACTTGGCCAATTTTGACCAAACGTGGTACAAAGCATCCATGGGTAAAGGGGAATATAAATTTTAAAAATAAAGGGCCAAGTCCGCTCAAAAAGGGAGATTATCAAGAAAAGACAAAAATAGGGTGGGGTCATTAAAAAATCTTCTTCTCAAGAACCACTGGACCAGAAAAGCTTAAACATATGTGGAGGCATTCTGGTATAGTGTAGATTCTGAATTGTTCAAATCATGACCCCTGGGGGAAGGGCGGGGCCAGTGGTGAATAAAATTTAAACATATAAATATATAGGAAAAATCTTTGAAAATCTTATTCTCAAGAACCACTGGGCCAGAAAAGCTGAAACTTATGTGGAAGCATCCTGGTATAGTGTAGATTCTAAATTGTAAAAAATCATGACCCACCCGTGGGAAGGGCGGGGCCGCAATGGGGAATCAAAATTTTACATAAAAACATCATATATGAAAAAATCTTTGAAATCTTCTCAAGAACCACTGGACCAGAAAAGCTAAAACTTATGTGGAAGAATCCTTGGGTAGTGTAGATTCTAAATTGTTCAAATCATGACCCCCGTGGGAAGGGCGGGGCCACAATGGGGAGAATCAAAATTTTACATAGAAATATGTAGGAAAAATCTTGGAAAATCTTCTTCTCAAGAACCACTGGGCCAGAAAAGCTGAAACTAATGAGCACATGGAAGGATCTTGGGGTAGTATAGATTTCAAAATCTCTAAATTATGATCAGTTGGGTAGGGTGGGGATGCATTATGTATTACAAGGAGGAAATCGGGTAATGAACAGAACGGTCAAAGCTTCTCAGGTGAGCGATGTGGCCCATGGGCCTCTTGTTTAATTTTTTGATAATATGACCTATCCATATAAAATGTTTTTGTTTGTTTTGTTTTGTTTGTTCCTTTAAATTTTTGTAAATACATGCAGCTCACATAGTCTTAATTTAATCGCATCAGTCTACGAACTTCTATGCTATTGATAACCCCTTACATGTAAGTGGTATTGTCTTATTGTACATTCGTGATTTTTTATTTTGTTTTAAACCAAATGAAAATGATTTTAAAAATAATGCAAGAAATGTGTAAGTGTGCAAACTTAAGACTGTGGTTTACTTTGAAGAATAAAATTCTGATTTTATCTCCTGAAATCTTTGTTGCTTTCAGAAATTCTGATGTCTCTGTGCATCGTACAAAGATCTGATTTTAACCACATTGATTTTATCTTCCAGTACATACTAGTATTTAAAAAGGGCAAAATGATAATTATATACCTTATTTTTACACATTTTAATTACATTAACCTCTACGTGGTATGTTTATACAATCAACATGTATGATTTACATATTCTAACCCCTTAAAAATGATATTTTGACATTTTGCATAATACATGTATTACATTCTGGGTAAATCTCGAAGCATTTTTATTGAAGTTAAAAATAATTATTTTGAATAGCTCAAATGGAGTGGGCGTAAGGCCACAGGCACTTGGGGTATGGACCCCCCCCCCCCCTTTACCATTTTTTTTCTTTTTAAATCTGGGTTCGAATCACCTTTTCCCTAATTTCTATTCTAATATGCACTATATGTTATCAATAATGTAACTCTTTTGTCTCTATAAGCTGTTTTTATAAATATCGTTTCCGACTGAAACATAATAAGAGAGAATTAAGCCTTCTCTCTTATTATGTACAGGCACGTAGCATCGTTTTTGAAAGTGGGGGGCCAACCTGAGAAATTTTTTTTTTACTTACCTAAAAAAGAGTTGACAAGCAAAAAAAGAAGAAAAAAAACGAAAAATTGAATTGCCCAAACTCGAAAATCCTATTTGGTGGTGGTGATGGTGATGGTGGTGGTGGGGGGGGGGGGG
>PRKT01000779.1:39616-60108 GCA_003671525.1 Saccostrea glomerata
GGGGGGGGGGGGGGGGGGGGGGGGGGGTAAAGGCCATTTTTTGGAATTCAATACCACATTTCCCTTACATCAATTTCCTGTAGTGTAAAGTGAGGGGGCCAACCAGCCTTTCAATGAACATTTCCAATAGTACAAGTAATGTTGGGAAAAAAGTGCCCCCTGCCCCCCCCCCACCCCTGTTGCTACGTGCCTGATGTTTCTGTCGAAAACGATATTTTTAAAAACAGCTTATAGAGACAAAAGAGTTGCATTATTGGTAATATATAGTGCATATTAGAATAGAAAAATAGGAAAAAGGCGACTCGACCCCAGATTTAAAAAATAATACCCCAAGTGCCTGTGCGTAAGGCATGAAGGTTAAAGCAACAAGGGTGGTAGCAAGAACCACAAAGGAATTTAATAATAGGGTAAACTTAAAAAAATCCATAATATATATATTCAATTTAATTTGAACGATCGACATGACGATCAGTTGATCAATATAGACCTAGAGCTGCAAAATTTTAACAAGCTCATCATATTTAACGTAGAATTTGAAAAATGTTATCTTTTAATTAGACAACTATTACTGATATACCTGTATCATCAATTTATTTGTTAATAGCCTAACTTAGTTTTATAATAAATTGTAATAAGACGTACATAAAATTCTATAACAATTGTGCACTGTTCTAATAGAATGCATAAACTTCGTAAACTTGGTAAATTGTTAAATCTTTTAATATGAAAACCACGGCCATGGATTTAATTTAGCAAGATGCAAATAGCCTGGGCCTATTTGTTTCTCCTTCCCGTACAAAAATGGATCTGACTGTTCAGAAGTTGACCGTTTCATGTATTTATCGCCATGAATATATTTTAATTTTTCACAAAAAAGTAACTTATTTCAAAATTGATTACCACAATACATGTATATCCTCTAAATAAACTGACGTCAAAATATGTAAAATATCTTAATTTTTAAATAAAAGTAAAAATGAAAGATTGTTTCCATTTAAAGTGTGGTAAATTTATAATATACCAGGATAGCTTTTAAAGAAATGTTTATTATATGGGTGATTAAAATTTTTGCTCAAGTTTAAGCAGTGGATAGAGGTATAAACTCGCACCATGCGATAGTGATCTGTGCAACTGAAAAATATATTTCCGAATTTTCATCGGGATCGGAATGTCACGTGATCAAGTGCAAAATTCCAACATGGAGGACATTGTTGACGGCTGGAAGACAACATTAACATTTGCAGGCAGGACTGAGCGTAAGTAGATAGAAACAACGAGATATTCACAAAATAAAACCAAGTAAGCATTGGTTGTAAGGATAATCGATGCTCAATTGGAATTTATGTCCTGGTTGGATGGCAAATGCGTCTACCTGAGGCACATGTGGATGACACGTCACGTTTATCGGCGACATGATACCTTATCTGACTTACCAAAACAGACGTGTGAACGTTTCAAAAATTTATATATACATATTTACATATTGTTACTTTCTTGTGTATCGTAAAAGAATGTGCAAAACCATGGTAAAATGAATGTAAAGGAAAAGAGCCTTAAAATCCTGTTCGGGGCTGTTGGCGTGTTTGTTTACATAATATGTTCTATGGTGCGACCGTTGGGGCGAGCGCAGTTAATTACTATCAAAAACATTTAGGCCTACACAGCTTTGATTTGCACTGCCTATCCTCAGTTCATTAAAAAAGAAGAAAAGAATAAAAAAAAATCACTTCCCAGGCATCGGGATCGAGATTCCGAATTTTTCGGAAGTTTCCGACAAAATCGGAAATACACGAGCTGTTAAGTGACGAAAGTATGAGGCCAAATAAAAAGTCCTCTTGAGTTAGAATGCAAACGATAGTTTTGTGGCATGGAGATTGCATTAAATCGTTGTTTGTAATTTTTTTCAAGTAAGTTGTTGCTATGTTTTAGCCACCATGTTGCTATGCACCGCAAAGGATTATTGGGATTGAAGAATGTTTTCACGTGGACTCATAAAAATTTCTTGGAACAATGTGCAGATTTCATTCCAAATTTCCTCCGTTCGTACACGTAAGTCTATTGAGCTCGCTACGCGAGCGGCGCTTCGCGCCGCCTCGCTGCGCTCGCTAATATGTTTTACGGTGTGACCGTTGGGGCGAGCGCAGTTGTACCATCAAAAACACTTGAGTTCAGCCACTTCGAACGTCAAGCCGCACGAGAAATCTCGACTAGCTGTGACGTCATACGACGTCACAAAGCTCGTCGGAGCTTACGGAGATAGTTGAAAAACATTGCAGAGTTATTTCTTGTTTCTTTGAAAGATTTCTACAAACTGAAAGCCTGATATATGCATTACGTTATCATTCATTTATTTATTCGGCAATATTTGCGCAAAGGACATTGGGTAGTGCAGGAATTCTGGGAATGTTGCACAGAGAAATTTGGCTGACGTATGTACAGATTTCAATCCAAATTTCCTCTGTTCTTACACGTTAGTCTATTGAGCTCGCTTCGCGAGCGTCGCTTTGCGACGCTCTCTGCGCTCGCTATTAATCATGTAGATATCCTACATTCCTATATTAACAGTTGCACGATTAAGTTTCTGTCAAACAGGAAGACAGTTATAGCACACATACACTTCTGTCAAACAGGAAGACAGTTATAGCACACATAAACAAATACACATGAGAACAGCTGACACACACTTGCTGGCTGTATTTGCTATGCATGACAGATGAAATGATTCAAATGAATATGTTCTCTTTAGAGAAATGGACAGGCTTTCGCTTAAATCTACTTCTCTTCGCAGGCCGTCTAGTAGTCCGGAAAATCTGACGTTTTCCTGGCTTTTTACGATTTTGATATTTTACATGCCAGGAAAACGTCAGAATCGGCGCCATTAAGAAAACTGGGAAATTGCCGCCTCCAACTGGAGGCGGCATTCAGAGGTTGATTTTCGATACTTGTAAACCGAATTAAATGCTGAATTCACATATTATCAATAGTACAACACCTTTAGTACTCACCAACTTCGTTTCTATGTTTCGTTTATGAAATAATATAATCCGATGAACACATTTTATCTGACTGTTGAGATTTGTTTTCATTTCGTGCATTTTAAAATCGTGCAAGTTCTGAATCGGAATGTGGAGTGGTAATTTCTATTCATTGATATTGGTGAGTTCTAGGAGCATTGTGCCATTGATAAATTGTGATTTCGGCATCAAATTCGGTTCCCAAGTATAGAAAATCAACTTTGGGTGGAGACGGTCAAATTCCCGGTTTTCGTAATGGCGCCGGTTCTGACGTTTTCCTGGCATGTAAAATATTAAAATCGTTAAAAAGCCAGAAAAACGTCAGATTTTTCGGACTAGCCGTCTAGCATCTCCAGTTCTTCAATTACACAATTTCCAGAATAACAACATGGCGGCCTGCAAAGAGAAGTGGTTGTTGACAAAAGCCTGTCCATTTCTCTAAAGAGAATATAAATGAATATACTGCAATTATAACATGTATAATATAACTGACAAACTATCCCGCTTGATATTATGGTAAATTCTTGTGGCTTTGTCAGTATGTGCCGTTCTTGGTTAAATAAATGACATATTACATTTGTTAATGCCTGTCTAATATTACTTATCATGCTTATAAGGTTTGTTACTGACCAACTACAGAAAGGTTGATGAATCTCATTGATTGTGAGACAGGATTAAATGATGAAATTGTGACTTTTCATTTGTGGGAACTGGGGAAATACATTTTAAGTATGAATGAATAGAAAGTGGATTGTTCACACTGTATCTGGAATCTACTACCCTCAAACTTAAAATGCAAGGCTCTACCAACTAAGCTAAAGGGTAATCCTAGTGATACATGTTGTACATAGTATTAGTGGGAGCCTACTCTTACTATATATAATGAATGACCAGTGTTTGAAACTCGCTGTAAAATTAGCTAGACATGCATGACTAATTGCTAGGTTAAGCCCTGCCAAAATGTAATAGCCAGAAAAAAAATGTCTTGGAAAAGTTTGATTTAGCAATAATGTGAATGGGGCCAGCTCACTATACATGCAATCCCGGGCCCATAGGGTGCATGATGAATTCTACCCAGTTGTTTGTTACACATTGCAACCAGAAATATAAGTTGATTTGAGAGTTTTATCAAATATCTGAATTTTAATTTATGGAAAATTTTTACATGTATTGCCTAGTGTAACAGAGACAATGTTGTGCCTCTGCTGGTGATCAAACCCGGGACATCTAGCTTGCCAGTCCAGTGCTCTACCAATTGAGCTAAAGGGTTAACCCACTAGCCCAAGCTAGTAGGATGCCATGTATCTTACACTACTACATTGTCTCCCTCCAGAAAATGAGATGTCCCCATCTCTTGTGGAGTGCCGACACCTGTGGGGCAAAGTTCTAGGGGCAATCACTCTCACCCGCCAGAGAACACCCGGGTCTTAACATGGGCGCCAAAAGTAAAAGAGACAAAGTTGTGCCTCTTCTGGTGATTTAACCCAGGACATCTGGCTTGCCAGTCCAGTGCTCTACCAATTGAGCTAAAGGGTTAACCCACTAGCCCAAGCTAGTAGGATACCGTGTATCTTACACTACTACACAGGCACATCACACAATACGTGCAAATCTGTTCACCTGTGACAAAATCTGTGCATCAAATGATCTTGGGCGGTTGGGCATACAGTTATTTCAAAGACTGCGCATTACTACTTTTTAACCCAGTCTGTCAGGAAAGAAATATTTAGGATTAATTAATCCCTTGAAGACTTTACCCCACTCTTGAAAGCCTAGCTAGAGGTTGAAAATATGTATGACATTAAAATAAACATGAATGAATATTTTTTTTCTATTGCAGAATATGGAGGATGAATATAATATGTGTTGAAACCTGAAAAAAGTCCTAAAGGTGCAAACAGGTACAGTATTACAATTTGTGCAAATCATTTATTTTTAAGAATTTTAAACTTTATCCAAGATAAAAGAGAAAATCCCTCTTATTCTGTGTTCAATATTTTTTTTTTACCACAATTTTAATTTTGAAGTTAAAATAAAAACTAAACAATATTTTTTTTCTAATTTGATATGCATCACACCATTCTCAAACATAGTCAGTAAAGGAGACATTTGATGTAAAATGACCTTGTTGAAAAACATGATTTTGGTAATGTTCAGTATATTGTCAGAGTTAATGGAATTGAAGTGTTGTTTCTGTCTGGTCATTTATAGCCTAAGGGAAAACAGCAACATGGCTGACAGTGACCTTGCCATGCAGTGCGAGGCACAGGGGAGGATGATAGAACAGCTGAAGACCATGATCCGAGACAGGGAGGAAACAATAAAAATCAAGGATAAAGAGCTGCAGGTAAAAACAAACAGTACTAAATATAACAAACTATCAACATTGTCAATGACAGAAAAAATATGCATACTTTGCTGGAATGATCTCAATGTAGTCCATTTGTATACTTTTAAATGAATACTGTTTGTTATCATGGTATTTCCATTTGGATTTCTAAGTTTTTTATTTTAAATTGAAGAAATTGTTGATCTCTAACTTTAATCTCAAGAATGCACTGCAGTACAAATAGGAATTTCTTTTTCCCAACAATATAGATATGATTTTCTCTTCTAATAGGAGACCAATGCAAAGATTTCCAAATTAAAACTTCAAGCAAAAGCTAAAGTGGCCAAAGATGCAAAAGCTGCTGGAAAGAAAGCAGAGGAAACTACAAAGGTATTGATAACGTGTTACATGTGTGGCACCTAAACAGTTCTGAGCTAACTTTCCAACTCTTAAGTTGAAATGAATATTTAGAGAAAACACTCATTGCTGTAGTTGTTTTTATTGATATACAAATTCTTTGCAATTTCCCCCTAAAACATTAGGTTGTATTTTACATTAAGTTATACTCTTAGTATGGGAGGGTCTAAAAGGGTCATTTATATATTAAATCATTTTTTAATCAAGGACATAAAGAAAATGTTCACATCATTACATGAAATTGTTTGCTAGCAAAAATACAATTTTTAGGTATCTCTTTGTTTTTCTAAAAAATTTTAAATTAGATTCATAAAAGTTTGGTCTCGCTTATGAATACATGTACTAAATATCTTTCTCATGAAAATAAGACATCACAAGGCTACCTAATATTGAAATTCTGGTTCTCAGGCCCACGCAAATCCGATATGAAGTAGCTGCATTGCTAATTTTATTGTATTTTTGATAAAATAAAAAGTTGGTATTTCGGAGACCAATCCGGAAAAAAAATTCTGTCTTGATTTTTTTGTAGTTTAGTACTCAAATATCACTTCCGTTAGGCATTTCGTTTGAAAAATCTTTCGAAGGCATTGTCTACGATGTTCACACGCTGATAAGCAATGGATAACACATACCCTTTGAACAGTATGGAAAGTTTATTGATCTGTGAACATGGTGAATAAAAAAAATTATCTTTATTTTAAAGAAAATTCGAAAATTCAAATTAAAAAAAAAACCTCCCTCATCCACTTTATTGCCAATAAAATGATAGATAAAATGCCGCCCTCCTGCATCTGTCTTGGAGAAAATTGGCCTGAGAACCAGAGAATTAAAATTAGATAGCCCAATATTTTGGTGGTCTACAGTTAATGTAATTCTTCTTGAACTTAGCATTTTTGAGCTCTAATTACTATTATGTTTAGAAATCTAACCAATTTTTTAATACTTTATAAAGGAACATCAGGATGGAGCCACGGGGGAGGATGAGAGTGCCACTGACAAAGCAGGGAGGGCCAAAATGATCATGTTAAAGAAGAAACTGGAGGAGAGAGACCGCATCATCAGCGAGAAAGAGGAACTCCTAGCCTCCAAGGACGCACTGATTGAGGCAAAGGTCAAGGTCATATCCGAGCAGGAGGAAGCCGTCAAGACTCTGTCGTCCCAGCTGGAGGGAAACGCCAATCTGATCGCGCAGTTACAGTCTGAGCAGACGGCAGAGAGTTCCTCCACTGAGGTAAGGGTCTGAAATCTGGATGTCTTCATGATGTCATTCCTCTACACAAACCTTTGATAAAAATTGCAAATTAAAAGTGAGCTAGAAGGCTACTTTTCATTTGTTCTCTGTCTATGACTGGAAACAATTCGAAAACTAGTTATATCAGAGGTTAATTTTTGGAAAGTCCTCCTACTTACAATCATAAAAAAAAATTGTTTTGACTTTGAGTCACTGGAAAACAATGGATTAGAAAGATATATCTTCTCATTGGTTGATTTATGATTAGTCATTATGTCATGTGTAACCACAAGCCCATCTTTTAAAAAGCAACCTTTGTTTTGAGTTTTTGAAGAGGAAAAGCATCACAAAACCATGATATTGTGAAGATGGAATCTGGATAGAGAGTAAATTAATGTCTACAAAAGAAGTCTATTGCTAGTTTTAAGTTTTGGAGATGTACATGTTAAGTTTTCTTTATTGTTGTAGAGTGGAGTCCAGGAGATGTATGCTCAGATTGTGTACAAAGACAACAAAATACTGGAGCTCAACAACAAGACTCTGGATCTGGAGAAGAAAATGATGGATCTACAGGAATTCATCTCAGAAAAGAACGAGGTCATCAAAGGAAGGGACAAAGTGTTTGAAGTAAGTATCTTTAATATGTAAACAATTTACCTTCTGTTTCATTAGGCTATCCTCCATATTCATGTTGTCGCCAAATGAATGTACTCTTGATAGTATCTTCAACTATCTGACTGTGCACTCCGTGTCACAATTATGCATCAGCGAAAGTTTTAGAAAAACAGGAAAATGTTTCAAATGAAAAATAAGTTTGTAAGTTATTTGTCACAAGAATGATTGATGGGAAATATAATGTTTTTCTTTTTCTTAAACTAATTGAGACCAAGTTTATAAAAAAAATTGAGAATATGAGATAGCATTTGTTAAATAAGTTAGCAAGAAAAAGTTGTAGAAATTGCCAGTGAATCATCAGTCTTCAAGTGAGATCAATGCTCATGGATTAATAGTCACCCTTACCCACAAAATTATATTTCCATGCACATTTATTTTGTAAACACATTGATTCATCATATATTCCTTTAAAATGAGTGAACTAAACTAAACTAAACTAAATTATTTATTATGAAAAAGTAAGATTTTGCTTGTCCATGAGCCCTGACCTCATTAATTTAAGCGATTCCACACTGTACCTTTTATGATATCGATGTTTGAGGTTACAATGTACAAGTGCAGACCTGATTGATCTTATGTCAATTTCTATGAATGAAAAAAATAATACTCTGATACTTTAATAATGACATTTTAAAACATTTTTTTCTTTAATTTTCAGATTTTGCAGACCACCATTAGAGAAAAGGACCAAAACATCCAGAGCCAAGCTATGCTGATATCCAAACTTTCCGCCAAAGTTGAAAACTATGAAGAGAAAATTGCAGAAATGAAAGAACAAGTAGAAAAAGCCGATCATGCTCTGAAACTGGAAAGTGAAAAATTTGATTTGAAGCTTCGGGAGACACAGAAATATTTCGAGGAATCCTTACAAGAGAGTCAAGGATTAGTGACAAGTCTTCGTGAGAATGTAAAAGTGAAGGATGATGAACTTCTAATGAGGGAGAATGACCTTCGAGAATTAATAGCCAGACACGAAAAAGACATTCAGAGGATAATGTCAAAGGGTGAAGTAGATCTCCAAGATCATGTGTTAAAAATGTTGGAGCAGAAACTGAAAGATACGAATGAAGTTTTAGAGGGAAAAATAAAAGTGATCGAAGTACTTCAGAAAGAAGTGACAGCTAAAGACAAACAAATTGAGGAAAGTTTAGAGGTGCAAAAGAACTTCAAAGAAAAGCTTCAATCCACTTCAGAACAACTGATGCTCATGCAGGCCAACATCGTAGACATGGAAATGCAATGGAAAGACGAGAAAAAGAAGCTAGATGGAAAAATCAGAGATCTAATTGAAAAGCACGAACTGGAGAAAACGGAAAAAGAACTGACAGTACAGACCATGCAAGTTCAGCTTTATCAATATCAGACAGCTTACACTCAAGCTGTGGCTCATTACAATAGTCTTCAGGAAAGATTTCTTCATAACACCAGACCTGGGGGAGCTGTCCCAGTCTCTCAGGTACCACCACAGGAAGAGGAAAAGACCACACTCCAGGCTCCAGAGCAACTGGATGCCACAGCACAGGTGATGGCGGAATTGAAAGAAAAACTCTTAGAAAAGGAAAAGGTAATCAAAGAGCTAGAACATTATAAGAGTGACTTTGAAATGGCTCAAGCCAAAGTGGTGGAAGTTGAGAAACAAATGGAAGAAAAAATTAAGGAGTTGAAGAAGAGTATGAAAGGGACAGAGGAAGCTAGTTCTAAGAATCTGAAACAGAAAGCCCAGCTAACAGCAAAGGTGAAGTCCCTGGAGAAGGAAATTAAAGAACTCAAGGTGAGAGGGAAAAAAATGACGTCTTTTGTTAATAAAATGTCAAGGTCACACAAAAATTTTAATTTGTTAGTGATTTATGGGAATGAAAAATACTTATCTATGTCTGGAAGTACTTATATTTTCTCTCATATTTCTCTCACATTTAATGTTTCAAGTACGTGAATTTATTAAAATTAGAAATCATTGAAAACTTGTGAATGAATAGTAACTGTACAATATTTTCATTTTTTTATTTTATTTTTTGAAGGGGGCTGTACATTAGTGATTAGAGATTGTAAAATTTACCACCGCTAGCTTGATTGTCTTAGTGTTGAAATAAAGTGTTTTGCACATTGTATAAAACAAATTAAATCTTACATACATGACTTCTGTTGTTTCCAAATTGATTACAAAATTTAAACTATTTTCCAATTTGTCAAGCTATGGAAAATAAAAAGTTCCAAATGTTTAATCTTGTACAGGTATCTACCAGTGCTGAGATGAGCAAACATTTAGAGGAAGTTGCTCTACTCAAGGAACAGCAAGCGAAAGAAGAAGAGCTTCATCTAAAAACGTCTGATGACTCGAGTTCCCTCAAAGAAGAAATCTCAACTTTAATGTCGGAAAATGAAGGGCTTCAGAAACTTGTCAAGTGTCAAGAACAAAAGATTGAAAACTTGAATGCAGTACTACAGAGTAAGGAAGAACAAGTAAATTCATTGTATGAGGAGCTTAAAGGTAAAGTACAGGAAGCTAGTTCACTACAACAGTTAATTCAACAACATGAAAATGAAATACAACAATCTAAACTTGACAGTGAATCAGAAGTTCAGAATTTAAAATCTCAACTCAGTGACTTAGAAAATCAGTTAAAAAGTTTAAGTTCAAATTCTGACCTTAAAGAAAGTGAAGTAGTGGATTTACGGAGGGACTGTGAAAGCAAACAAAGAGAAATCAATGATCTCAAAGACAATTTACACGCGAAGGAGACTGAAACTTCAAAACTTCAGGACACGGAAAGTGAACTGAAATTTCAATTGTGTTCATTACAAACTGAAAATGAGGAAAAGGAATCTGTGATACAATCGCTAAATATTCAGATTGAGGAATTAAAACATTCATTGTTGAAAAAAGACTCTGAAATCGAAGATTTTGATATAAAATATAAAGAATCACATTCCATGTTAAGTAATGCAAACTCAGAAAATGAACGGCTTTCAAATGAATTGAAACAGACTAAAGAGGAGTTAAGTAGTGTTTCAGATCAATTTAAAGAGGTAAGCCAGGAAAAGGAACAGATTCAGAGTGAGTTAACAGAGACAAGAGGAAAGTTAGACAATATATCAACACAAGTTAGTGAATTAACTGAGACTTTATCAAAAAAAGAAATTGAACTTAAAAGGAAGGATGATGAAATCGAAAATCTTCATTCAGACTTGAATGAAGTCAGGACAACTGTGTCTGATTTATCTAGTCAAAAGAGTGGACTTGAACGCCAGGTAACAGAATTACAAACAGTTTGTTGTGAAAAAGATGAGCAAATTAAAAATTTGTCCTCAAGTTCAGAGGATAGCTTAAAATCTTTACAGGAACTTGTTGGAGAAAAAGATGCCAAAATTCAAACTATGATGGAAAGTGTTAATGCAAGTGAGGCCAAATTAAAGGAAATGGATAGTAACTTGACACTTTTGAAAGACCAAAGTGAAAAGAAAGCACAAAGGAACTCTGAGATACAGGAGGGGCTCGAAAAGAAAGTTGCAGAATTGGAGGAACTTCTTACTGCCAAGAACCTTGAGGTAGAAAGAGTATCTGATAAATTTACAGATATGGACTCGGGGCATAATTCAAAAGTTGAATCTCTCCAAAGTGAAATAAGAACATTGTTAGACAATAGATCTGCAATTTCAAAAGAATTAGCTGTCAAAAAGGAAGCTGAAAGGAAGTTAGCAGAGCAACTCTCACAGCTGCAAAAGAATCTTGGTGAAAAAGAGGAGGTAATCAGAGAGATTTCTTCTTCACTCAGTTCTGTGCAGGAAGTTAAAGAGCATCAAGTGGAAGTCATTGATCAACTGACGAGGGATCTAGAAAATGTACGGCAGGAGAAGGCTGAAGTAGCAGAGACAGTGGAAAAGTTAACACAGGATATACAGGGTTCAACTACGGAGAGAACCCTTCTTACAGAAAAGGTTAGTGAATTATCAGTTTTATGCAATGAAAGACAGTCCACTATAGAGACACTTAATAGTTCTGTTGCAGACTTACAGACAAGCATGGACGAGCTCTCTCAGATTAAGCACTCTGAAATATCTTCTTTAAATGAGCATGTGAATTCCTTATCCCTGGAATGCCAAAATCTTAAAACTCTCTGTGAATCGCTCGAATCTCAGCTTGAGCATGCCAATCACAGCATGAAAGAGTTGCATGAAAAGCACGAGGAAACTAGTCATTGCCTGAAAGACGTAGAAGAAAAAGTAAAGAAATATGAACATGATTTACAGGAAGCAAAAGATCAGCAGGTTTCTGATCAAACTTGTTTGGATGAAAGTGAGAAAAGTCTTCAAGAAACTAAAGTTTTGTTATCTGAGTATTTATATGAAATTGAACAATTAACATCCAAGCTCTCTACAACCTTCCGCTCTTTATCATTGGTAAAACAGGAAAACATTTCATTAAAACGGGACCTGGATTCTGAAAGTGAAGGTCTTGCTGCAGTCCAAAAATGTGCCCTGGAGAAAGAAGAAGAGATAAGAAAATTGGAAACTAATTTAGTGAACATTGAAGACAAAGTGTGTGCATTAGAGAAAGACAAAGAACAGAGAGAAAAGTACACCAAATCTCTTGAAAGAGAGAAAAATGTTTGTACTGACACATTAAAGGAGCTTCAGGATGAAGTTGTCCAAAAAGATGAAACAATACTAGGACTTCAAAAAGATCAAGAAAGCAGAACTGAAGAGATGAATAGACTAAATGACATAATTGTCACAAAGGAGAGAAGTCTTACAGAGCTAAGAGAGAGATTTGATTGTTTACAGCAAAAGATTCAGGAGAAGGACGGAATTCTTGAAGAAAAAGAAGCTTCTGAACAGCATCAAATAGATAAGTTGGCTGAGGTTACTATGTCTAAGAAAACTGTTGAGTTACGACTAAAGGAGAAAGAGGAAGAGATTGAACGCCTTGCTGAGTGTATTTCCGACTTAAACACCAGAATTAAAGAAGCAGAGGACAGTAAAGCAGCTTCCATTAGTAAACTTCAGAAAGAAATTGAGGAATATCAAAACCACCTTGATTCACTGAAAAATACAAAGGAAGAACTTTCTGATGAAGTGATCTTATTACAAAGAGAAAAGAAAGACCAATATGAATCAATTTTAAATATTCAAACTAATTTGGAAACATTAGAAGAAAAAGCATCGGCATTAGAAAAGCTAAATGCAGAGAAAGAGAAGGCTTTGAAAGAATTGCAGCTTGCCTTTGAGGAAAAGGTTGAGACTACTTCTAACTTGGAAAAATCATTAGTACAATCTGGAGAGGAATGCACAAGACTTAGACACACAGTAAATTGCAAAGAGGAAGAACTGTCTGATTTCAAAAATAAACTTGCTGATTTAAAAGTTGAGATGCAGGCTTTAGAGGAATCAAATCAAATGAAAAATACGGAACTAGAAAATTCACATAAGATTATATCTGAAAAGAAATCTGAAATTCAAAAATTAAATGAAAAAGTACAAAGCTTGGAAATGTCGGAGGTTTCACTGAAAGAAGATTTATTGAAGAATGCTAATTATGTAAAGGACTTGATGACTCAAAAAGAGGTTGCTAATGAATTATCTAGCAAAGAAATGGAAGTGCTTCGAAAAAGCAGTGAAAGTAATGCTGAGAGACTAGAAGAAATGATTCAAGCAAAAGATCATGCTATAGAAAATGCTCAAGCAAGAATTCTAGAGTTGGAAAAGTTGGAAAGTCAATTAAATGACAATCTCAAAATGTCAAACCAGGAAGTTATTTCTCTGAAAGAAAGCACCGCTAAGCTCAAAGAAGAGTGTGAGAAAGAAAAATCAGAAAAAGAAAACTTGGAAAACCACTTGGATAAGCTTAAAAAGGAACAAAACCAAAACATTGAAGAATTGAAAAAATTAAATGAGTTGATGGTCACTAAAGAGAAATCTTTGAAAGAGTCCATAATGAAGTGTGACCTTGTTCAGAAAGAAATTGTGTCAAAAACAGAGATGATAAAATCTATGGAAGAAGAAAGTGAGAAAAAGGAAAAACATATTCAAGAACTTTCAACCGTGGTTCAAGAAAAAGAGGACATTCTAAAAAATACCCTGCAGGAGAGAGAGGTACTGAGTGTGGAAGTGACTGAAAAGCAACAAGAGATATTTGATTTAAAGTCAACATTAAATGCTATCTGTGAAAAAGTGGAGATAATGGAACAATCAACATTAGCAAAAGATGCTGAAATCAAAGATCTTAAGTGCACTCTATTAGAAAAAGAGGAAACTATTCATAAGTGTGAATTACAGATTCAGGCCAAAAATAACCAGATAACAGAACTAGAAAATAACTTATTACAATCTGAAAAATCTATAGAAGACCTAAAGAAAATGTGTGACAATCAAAATACAGAAATTGAAGCTCTCAAAGACAATGTTCAGGAGAATAGTGTAAGCAAAACTTCAATTCAAGAAGATCTGAAACAAAAGGAAGAAGAGTGCAATCATTTATTACTAGAACTGAAGAATACGGAGGTAAAAGTAAAAGAAATGGAAGAAGAAAAACAAAGAATCATTAGTGAAAAAGAAAAGTTTGAAATTTCTTCTCAATCTTTAACTACATCTTTGAAAGATAAAGAGATTCTAATAGGTTCAATAGAATCTCAGCTTACAGAATTGATGAAAGACCTAGACAGTGCCAGAAAAGACAGAGATTTGGCTTTACAGGAGAGTTCCAAATTTCAAACAGAAATTTCAAATCTAAAAGAAGAAAATAAAACCTCCAAAAATGTCCTATGTGAAAAAGAGAAGGAATCAGAAGAAATCATTTCAAGCTTAAAGGAAGAACTGAAAGGTAATTTGCTTGAAAAAGAAGCTCTTGTGGAAATGATACTCAGTGAGGACCTGTCTCAAAATCTGTCTCCTGGATCAAATGTCTCGCAACAAATGGAAAAAGCTGTTCACAGATTAGTTCAGTTAAAGTCTTTAATTGAAAGTACGAAAGAGGAATGCAGTCAGAAAGCGAGTCAAATAGATGTGTTAAAACAGGAAATGGAAGACATGAATGTGAAACTGGAAGCACATATATCTAGTCATTTACATACATCATTGATTCTAGTCAAAGAAAAGCAAAAGTCAGATAAAATGGAAAATGATCTCAAAGAAGCCACAAAAGCAAAGAATGATGCTCAGGAAGAAATTCATCAGCATGTTTGTGAACTCAGTAATAAAGACAAAGTAGTTTGTACCTTGCAGACTGAAATTGAACAGTTGAAGCTAGCCAACAGACAAGAAGTTACTGTTTTGCAACAAAGCCATGATGAATTAGTGAACAAAACAAAGGAGACGCTACAAGAAATGTACAAAGAAAAGGATAGTCTTATTGAAGAATTGAAGCATGTAAATGAACAAAACACAATATCCTCCCAAAAATTGGAAATTTCAGAGAAGCGCTTATCTGAGTTGGAAACGGAGAGTACCAGTTTATCTGCAAAACTAGAACAGGCTGAAAATGAAAATCAGAGTCTCATTACAGAAGTAAAGAGTTTACAAGAATCTCTGTCACAGGAGAGGTCAGATAATCTTTCAATAATAAATGAAAAGACTGGTGTGATTGAGAACCTCCAATCCGAATTGCAGTCTCAGGTACAAGAATTACACAGCACTCAAAAGCAACTGGAAATTGTAAACAAAGATCTGAAAGAAGAAATAGCAAAACTCTCTGACAAAAATGCAGGTTTGCTTAATCAAAATGATGAGTTGTCGGAGAGCAAAATAAACCTTGAAGTGGAAAAGGCTGCGCTGAAAGAGCTTGTCTCTTCATTGCAGGAAGAAATAAAGAATAAGGAACAGAGACATAAGGATTCTGAAGAAGCTTTAGAGGCTGTCAGACAGGAAAGGGATTGTTTGGAGAAATGTAATCGTGACCTTGAAGTCAAGGTAGAAGAATTAAAAACAAAGACAGAGAATTTAGAACTTGAATTTAAGAAAGAAACAGACGATTTTTCAAAAAATTGTACAGAATTGACAAAACAAAAGGATCTTTTGCAACAAAAAATTGATCTCCTGACTGATGACCTGGTTTGTAAAGAGAAAAGTCCTGAGCAGTATGAAAGTGATCAACAATCCCTGAATGAAAAACTAAATTTGGCATTGCTTGAAAAGGACAAAGAAGGAATGAATCATCAAAAAGAAACGCAGGAATTATCTGTATCCAATGCTAGTCTTCAGGATGAATTAAAAACTCTTAAAGAATCCATGGTTATCTTGGAAACTAAATTAGAGGAAGAATCAAAAAACTGCATTGAATTGAAACATATGTATGATGAAGCTGTGCAATCAAACTGTAAATACCAGAAAGACATAGAAATATCACGACAGAACTTAGAGGAAACAATCGAAAAGAGAAAGTCTGTTACAGAGGAACTACATCAAGTGAAAGAATCTCTGGAATTAAAGATGAAGGAGCTCTCTGCACTGTCAACGGAAAAAGAGACACTAAAGAACGAGTTGGAAAGTTTGAAAGATTTATATGAAAAGTGTTTTAAAGAAAAAGAGAGATTGGAAAATTTGGTTAAAGAGTTAGAACAAACTTTATCAGAAGAAAATTCAAATTTTGACAGCAGAGTTAAAGAAATTGAGTCACTTATGTTAACTTTAGGAGAGATGCAAAATGCCAATGACTTTTTACAGAAGAAGTTGGAAGATGTTGAGGATGAGAAACAGGTATTAGAAAAGAATGTGGGAGATATCCAAGAAAATCTTCACACTCTTAACATAGAAAGAGAAGATTTAGTGAAGAAAATTGAAGAACTCAAAAACAAAGAAGAAGCGCATATTTCTAAGAATGAAACGCTTTTGAATGATCTAGAGAAGATGGGAACAGAAAGGGAATCCCTGTGTTTGAACTATGAAAAATTATCCAAGGACTTTGATGACATTAAACTGGAAAATGATTTGTGGAGTAAATCTGCGGCAGAGAAGGAAATTCATGTAAATGCTTTGGAGTCCGAAATCGCGGAGTTGAAGGCAACTAACCAGAACCTTGGGCTCTCCTTATGTGATGCAGAGACGGAGATAGAAAGGTTAAAGACTGTATTGCAGGAAAATGTAGCTATCAGGGAAGAGAATGAAAAGTTATTGCTACAAAGCATGACAGAATCGCAGTCTCAGTCTGAAAATATTGTAAAGATAGAGGAGAAATATTTACTTATGCAGTCAGAATTACAGAGAACTGAAACAGAGAAAAATGATCAAGAAAATGCCCTTTCGAATGTTTTGAAAGAACTTGGGGAGTTAAAAGCAGAGCATTCCAAAAAGATGCAAGAATTTGATATTGAAAAGACATCCTATGAATCTGAAAATCGGTGCTTGAAGGAAGAAAAAGAGAAGATGGAAATTCAGTTAAAAAATGATCTCCTAAAAGAGGCAGAGGAAAAAGAAAAAGTCCTAAAGATGGTAGAACAACAGGATTTACAAATTGTCATTTTAAAAGAGTACATAGAGGAGCTTGAAAGTCGATGCTCTGACATCTCTGAGACAATAACAAAACTAAGATTGGATTTGAAGAAAAATACAGACAAATACACTGCTGAAATAAATGAAAAGAGTATTCAAGTGACAGACCTCGAGGAAAAGATAAAGATGTTGCTGATTTCCATAGACTGTAAAGATCAAGAACTAGGAAAAGTTTGTTCAGATTTAGCATTTACAGAAGAAACCTCTGCAAAGAATACAGAACTATTAGCACAATCTTGCAAAGATTTGGAAGAAAGGTATGCTATTGAACAAAAGAAGTGTAGTGATCTGCAAGGAAGAATTGCTGCACTAGAGACTGATCTGGAGGAGAAAACTGCCCTTTCCTTTGACCTTGAAAGGTCACTCCAGACTTGTGAAAGTGATAGAAGCCATTTTGAACAAAGACTGCATGATCTGCAGGAGGAGAAACTGCAAGCTAGGAAGGAATGTCAAGATTTAGAAAAGACTCTTGAGAAAAGTACTGAACACATACATTCCCTGGAGACCAAACTTGAAGAGCAGAAAAGTAAATACTTGGACATTTGTGCACGAAATGAAGAGGAACAATGTAATATAATCTCAAAGATGGAGATGCTGAAAGATGAATGTGAGAGACTAAATGAACAAAATCAAGGAATAACAATTTTTTCCGGAAAGTTGCAGTCCAATATTAAAGAAAAATCCTATAAAATCCTGGAACTAGAAAGTGAGATAGAATTACTGCAAAATGAGTCGGAAAAACTGAAAAACGACTTCAGCTTACAAGAAAAGGAAATAGAACAAGAGAGACTAAATTTATTGAATAAAAATAATGAACTTGATCGAGAAATTTTAAAATATAAGGACATGCTTAAGGAAAGTGATTTGAGAAAGATTGAATTAGAAGCAGGTAGCTTTGAATTAAGTAAGAACAACTCCATCTTACAAGAAAAAAATCAGGAACTTGAACTCGAATATAATTCACTTGAATGCAGATTAAGAGAGTCAGAAGAAAGATTTAGTAATGAAATACACTCAAAAGATGATGATATAAACCATTTCCTTAAAAAGTACGAAGAAATGGCGAAAATGAACGAAATGTTAAGTGAGAGTTTATCAAACGCAAAGGAAGAGCTTCAGTCGCTCAGAGATGAGAAAAATGATCTGGAAATGCTGGTTGGAAACCTTCAATTGCAGAAACGTGATTTAGATAGAAAAATTTCTAAAACACGCGAAGAATTCACATCCGCCCGAGAACAGATCCAGTGTGTAGGCAGAGAAAAGGCTATAGTTCTTGAAGAAATGAAAGAATTGCAGATAAAACTGGAAACCCAAAATGAAAATTTCAACAGAAGTATTGAAGGAAAAGAGGATTCTCTTTCTACCGTTAGAAATGAACTGGATTCTTTACTTGAAGTCAAATTAAGCCTGGAGAAAGAGGTTGTTAATTTGAAAGATCTGTTAAAGGATTCAGAGAATGAAAAACAAGTTATTTCCCAACAGTTGAAAGAAAAGGACGATTTGCTTACATCAAAGAAAGACGCTTATGAACAATATGTCTCTATTCTGATGTCAGAAAATGAACTTTATGAAAAGAAAATTCAGGATATAGATTCATTGTTAAATAATGAAAGAAAGAAGAATGCTTATATCAATAATCAGCTAGAGGAAAGCAAAACTAAGCTGAAGGTTGTGAGAGAGGAAAAAGGTAAGGTAGAAATTGAATATGATTTACTCAAAGCTGAATTACAAGAAAAGAATGAACAGTATAAAGATTGTAATAGAGAGTTAGAAACACTGAAAACAGAAAGTCAGCAAATGAAAAATGCTTTAGAAAAGACAAAAGAGGAAGCATCAACACAAATTGAACGGATTATGAAAGACAATGAAAAATTGTTAAAAGAGAAGGAACAGGGAGAAGGTGTACAGGCCGACCTTCAATCACAATGTGACGAATTGAAAACGCAACTTCATGAAAAAATACATTCAATTATCATCCCTATGAAATCGCTATGCGAAGAATTGAGTTCAAGTTCGGAGGAAATTGCTGAATTCCCCCAGGACACATATGACATGGGTCCCTTAGTTGAATTTGTGAAGTCTAAAGTTATGAAATGGAAAAAAGAAACAGAAAGTGTTACACAAGAAAACAGCAACCTTCAAGATGTGATAAATGCATGTTCTGGTGACATGGCTAATCTGAAACTAGAATTAAGTGAAAGTCAGTCTGTAAAAGAAGATTTGCAGAGGAAGCATGATTTAATCTTAGCAGAATTGGAGGAACTGCAACAGACTTCCCACAGCGTTGATGTTAATAACATGATGACATTAACAACTAACAAAAAATTGAAGGAGAAAATGAATGACCAGAAGGCAGAACTTCAAAGACTACAAAGAACCTTAGATATATCAGAACAAAGACAAGCTGAATGTGAACAAAGGATGATTAAATTGATAAAAGAATCAGAAAATGATTCTCCTGACTGTTCAACTGAACTTGGAAAAGATTATGTGGACAAAGCTATTATTGACAAGCTTGAAGAAAATGTACATTCTTTAAAAGAAAGTATTCTCAAGCTACATGAAGAAAATGCGATCCTTGAAAATGAACAGAGGAATGCGGTTACTCATTTGAAAGACGTTACAACATCTCGAGACGAATTTGCTCAAAAAGTGAAAGAGAAAGAAAGTCATTTAGAGGAGATGTTTCAGAACAAAGAGTCGCTAGACTCTGAGCTTTTAAAAATCAAGAGTGAGTATTCTGAAATGAGAGAGCAAGTCCATGCTTTGAAGACCGAGAACAGCACACTAACACTGCAGGTAATTCATCATAGCTTATTCTTCAATGATATTTTTCATTTTTTCTTGAAATGTCATTTAAATTTTGAATTTCTAAAATAAGTTTTTTTTTTCTCAGTGACAATTATTAAACATAGCTTTTAAAACCAGGCCTGCATTGCACTATTACGTTGTAAATGAAATTATCAGCAAAAAGGTTGATACAAAATACCTATATTTTTATCATTGAGTGTATTTTATCTATTTTTATTTTTGGTTTTTTAAAATAAAAGATGTACGTGTTTTAACCCATGGAAGAAGAAACATTAATATGTTTAATATAGAAATTATTTTTAGGGTACATTGTGTTTTTATTTCATTAGGTCATTCTAATACAAAACATTTGGCATTAGGTAAATTAAGAAATCATTTATGGTTATGATCAATAAATGTGTGTTGAAGATGGAGCGAAAGCTTGTGAACAGTAATAAAGTCTCGGGAATCTATATCATCCAATCTCTTTAGGGAATTTTTGGGAATAAAACGATTGTGTCCTTTTTGTTAACACCACCCCCCCCCCCCCCCCCCC